>JARHVA010003765.1:457500-595000 GCA_037957365.1 Torreya grandis | reverse complement strand
TAAAATCTAAATTACGGTTAAGCATTATCTTGAAATTGGTTCTATAGTCAAAGATTTAAATTCTTGAGTAAGAGTGGTAGTGATTTGAAGATAAGTAATGAGATTTTCACTCTTACATCGATAGTCTTCATTGACTTGATGACAAATGAGTTTTGAATCACCTAAAGCATGTAAGTAAAGGATGTCTAAATAAGTGGCAGCTTGCATGCCTAGGATGAGAGATTCATATTCAACCATGTTATTAGTAACATCAATTGTAAATTAGAAGGCAAGAGGAATAATTTTTCCATGAGGATAAGCTAAGACACATCTTACCTTGTCTCCTTAAAGACATCTAACACTATTAAAATAAAGTGCCCAAGTATCTTCATGTAGGTCAATTGTAACTTTAATTAATTCTTAAATGATGACTTTGGGTTTTATTTTATAAATGGATGTGTTTGGTTCATGAAGAATATCTATCTCAAAGTTAGCTGTAAAATTTTGAAAATAATATGAGTGAAATAGACTAATTAAGACCTTTAATGTATAATATTTCTTCATCAAGAAGAGTATCTATAAGATGATCAGTGGCTAGTATAGGAGCTATAGTAATTTGGAAAACAATTATTTGTCCTTTAACTAATTTTTTTGTAATTCTATCACCTGGTAAGAAATATTTTTAGAATAAATGATGAAGAGGATCAAAATAGATGATGACAAAAAAAAATTGATAGAGTATGTAATGGTGAATTTTTTTAGTTGCAAAATAAATGGTCAGACAATCATGTTAAAATTTGTTATATCATGTCTCATAATATATTAAAGCATAAATGATATAATGTATGGCATATTCATGACTCATTTCATCTTGTTGGGCAAGAATTACCCAATGGATATGTGGGTAGAGAAAGTGTAAAAGATGAGAGGTCAATCAATGTGAGAATGTTGAAGATTGTGAGGATGCAGGAGTAATTATTACATGTTTTTGAATGATTTTTGACATGAATCAGTCTATTCCTAAGCTATACCTTTCTTAGTAAGGGAATGAATTGAATAAATATGGTAAGGCATCTCAAGAATGAATCATCATATTTCCTTAAGTTTACCAAGGTATGTTTGTATGTCTATAATAGATTAAGAATAGGCATGCTGATAATAGCTTTTATTTTAGCTGGATCAACATCAATTCCTTAAAGAAAAACTAGAAAACCTAAGAGTTTACCAGAGGTGACAACAAAAACACATTTGTATGGATTTAATTGAACTTTATATTTAATGAGATGATCAAATATGATATAAATATCATAAAGATGATTTTCATGATGCTTGGATTTAATGATAAGATCATATACATAGGTTTCAAAAAAATTATGTATGATATCATGAAATATATGGGTCATTACATGTTGATATGTGGCACCAGCATTTTTTAAACTGAAAGGCATTTTGATGTAATAAGAGGTGCCCCATTTTGCTATAAACATGGTTTTATTTTGATCTTGAGGAGTGATGTGAATTTCATCATATCCCAAGAAACCATCCATGAGAGATAACATTTCAAAGCCAGCAATGGAATTTATGATGGCATTAATTGATGGTAAAGGAAAGTTTTCTTTAGGACAAGGCAAGTTAATATTATGAAAATCTATATAGATGTGAATAACCATGGTGACTTTTTTGTGTATGGGAAAATTATAGGAAACCCATTTAGAATAATCTATAGGCTTGATGAATTTAACATCTATGATTTTGATGATCTCTTTATGACAAGGGTAGAAATCTCAAGAAGCAATTTATGTTGCT
Organism: Torreya grandis; assembly: GCA_037957365.1. Lineage (NCBI taxonomy): Eukaryota > Viridiplantae > Streptophyta > Pinopsida > Cupressales > Taxaceae > Torreya > Torreya grandis. Next base: position 593,215 of record JARHVA010003765.1, on the reverse strand, counting down.
TTTTAAGGATAGGTTTTGCGTCAGGATAAGTGATGATAATATAGACCACAATAATAAGGTTAATGTTAGGCATATCTTCATATCACCATGATAACGTTAATGATATTTATCAAATAATAAACTAAAATTATCAAATTTTGTAGGATGAATTTATTTGGAGACAAGACTAGGTCAAAGAATAGTAGTGGTTATGTAATTAATTACCACAAATTATTTAATAAGCATATCATTTCCATCTTGGAAATAATAAGAAGTAAGAGGGAATGAATAAATAAGATGTGTGTTAGGGATGATACTAGTAATGAATTTATTGGAAAAATGAGCCATTTTCTCTAAATGTCATAGATTATGATGTTGGTGTGAGAGTTGAGGGTCATGAGCATGGAGTAGTTATAAGATGGATTCATCCATATGAATAATGAAAAGGGTCCATAATATTCAACATCTACTTCAAGATCTAAAATTTGGTTCCCTTGATTATCAAAATTTAGAATTTATTTGTCAGACAGTTGTAGTTTTTACATCTAAGTTAATTTTAGGAGTAGGGGTGTGAAATTATTTAATAGAATTTAGTATTGAGATCATGGAAAAATTATTATTATCAATGGTGATTATATTATAGATAATAGGCATATTAGTGGGTTGTGTAAGAGGATTGATTTGAGGTAGTGGATGTTATTTGAATAGATTAAGTTGCTCAATAAAATTAGGTGTTATGGGTTGGATTAGATCAGATTGGTCAATTACTTAGAAAACCTAAGGAGTATCTATAAAAGGTACATTGATATGTGGTACATAGCCTTTTATTTATGATTCACTGTCAAAAGATATGTGAATTACATGAACATCATGATTGAATCCATTTATTTTAGTTAATGTCTTTTGATAATGTAATGCATCTAGATCTTGTGACTGAGCTTACACCATAATTTAGGTATCATCATAGGATGGAGATATATCACATGTGTTTTTTTAGTTGAAACTTTAGTAGTGGAGAGGCTTGTATTAATAAAAATTTTAGGATATATGGCTAAGGTAACTTTAAAAAGTTTGACCACCCCATATTAATTACAAGTGAAATTATCTTTTGTGTAAGAGGATTCATGTGCATTACATTGGGGAAGGTTGTCAATGTATCATCTATTAAATTAATGGTTTGATCTCTTGTAAAAAGAGAAGGGGGATCCATTCTGAAATATAGGGATGTAATCAATTAGTATTATAATTTTTTTGTAGATCATAGGGTTCATCATCATCTAAATCTATAACAATTACATGTGTATCCAAATGCTTATTGATGAATTCAAGAAGAGGACTCTTGATTTGGGTGATAATGGAAATATGATATTGGTATTTAAGATCTGGAAGTTATATAATCTAGGGATTAGGATTAGCCTCATGTTTGTACCACTCTTCATTATATATGAACTTCATACATTGGCTACCAGAAGATGTGATAACTTGCATATGATGAGTCCAAGGATGACACAAAAGCATATTTTAGGATAAGGGAAGATTGAGGACCATAATTTTGGTATGGATTATCTTGGGTTTAATCATAAAAGGAAGCAAAATGTAGCCAAGTGGTCTTTTGTTAGTTTTATCAAATCCATGACATGTGAGTTGGGTTTGTTTGAGATTTTATTTGGAATATCAAATTTGTTTAATTAACCAGAGAGAGGTGACATTGATACCTTATCCTTCATCAACTAATAATTTTCTAGTTACAATGTATATGCAAAGGGAAATGCAATTGATATATAAATCAATCCTAGCTTAGAGAAGATAAATCCTACTTACACTTTCGATTGTTGATATATTAGATATTTAGGGTCATGACCAAGATGGATATGTTATACCTATCAAATATATCTCTTACCACAATAAATTCACTAAGGAGAGTTATAAATCCTTGAGTCAAGAAAAATTATGTAATAACCTTGACTAGGTCCTATGTTTTCATAATCACTAATGTACAAATGACAAAAGCAAAGTAAAATTCTAATCTAGTAGTCACCAAATAGGATTGTATTATGCATGTTTAAATTTTTTATGTTTACTAACCCTAATATATGGAAAGAGAAATATATTTAAAAGTCATTAGTTATGTTACTTATATCTACTAAAGAGAAGATCAAAGTTAGAGATACTTACCTTGAAAATGAACCCATCGAGACTCAATATCTCCCTTGGCCAAAGGTGCTTTGAAAGAGGTTGTTTTGGTTTGTAAGGCTGACTAAGAAAGGTCAAAGTATCCAAGACTTTTCCACAAGACAAGATTCTTATCCAAGTATAAGCCCTAAGGTAAGACTCCTTAAGTAGAATGGTAAAAGAGAAGATTGTAAAGAAGCACAAATGAATAATTAACTTATGTTGTCTCTAAGAAATGATGAAATGAATGTTTTTATATAGTTGAATCTAACCCTAATCCTTTTTAAATGTTTGGCCAACAAGGTTGACCTAAGTGACTCTGTATCATTATTCATAAAAACAAATTAGGTCCTAGTATATGTCATACAAGGGTTGACTTAAACCCTAAATTATTTTTGTCAATTAGAGTATGATGGGGTTGATAGTGTATCGTAAATCATCAAAAAGGATTTTAAGCTAGTGAAGGGCTGGTGAAGGTGGAAAATGACTAGAGGAGGGTACAAAATAGGAGGAAAATATTAGGCAAATTTTTTAAGAGATGGTTGGAATGATAAAAAGTGTTAGTATAGGGTAAATAATCTTACAAAACACTAATGGTCTACCCACTCCTTTCTCGGTGCACCCCTTAAGGTGTACACTCAGATAAATTGAGACTCAATGGTTTACTACAAAAGAGAAATCATTAATAATTGATCAAGTTTGAAAAAATTGTGTGTTTCCATATTCCCCACTCAAAGCTTATCATGTGTCATTTAGGTGTAACACAGGATGGTGCTTTGAGAAAAAAACATAGCAACACATAATGTTAAAGCTAAAAAATTATAATATTTTAAAACAAAAATAACTAAAATTAATATGACTAAAAAGGAAATAACTTAAAATAAAATTAATGTATATGTACCTTGATTTACCTTTATAATTGTATGGTTGTTTATTGTGTTTGTAGTTTTGAATGTGGAGGGTACAGATATTACTTTTGATAAATCCAAGAATACAAAACTAAAGAGTAGAAATAAACACAAGAAAGCCAAGAAAACTGATGTTATGTGTATGAGATGTACTTGGAAATTTCACAAGTTGAGGTGATAAATGCTATGTTAGACCAAATTATCAAGGAAAATTTAGATTAAATCAAGTAACCAAAAATCCAAGGCTACTAAAGATCAAAAAACCCAAATAAGTAAACCTTAAATAAGAAATGCAAAATTACCAAGTCAAACCAAGAATACATGTCAAAAATGGTAATAAAACATCAATGTCAAAGTATTAACAATCCTTACTTAAAAAAATATGGGCAAGAAAAAGGTAAAACAACATTGATGAGTGAGTAGTAACAATCCTTACTCTATCATCAATGGAAAAAGTGCATAAAAGGGAAAACAACATTGGTGAGGGATAAGTAACAAGCCAACCCCACTCAATAATTGAAAAAGTACATGAAAGTAAAAATAGACTAAAGTGTCTAAAAAAGGGGAGAGTATAATAATAAAAAATGGTAAAATAAATCAAATTGATGTTGGGATGTAAATCAATGGTGTAAAGAAAGTAATCCATGGTTGCTCAATCATATGGTTTTGCTCCAAGGATAGATAAAACTAAAACAAAGTGGTGCTAACATATTTTAAGATGTGAAGAAAATGGGACATAAAGGAGGGGAAATAGATTTAAAATCACATGTGTCTATCAAGGGAGGAAATTAAATGGGTGGAGGGGAGAATGAAGGAAAAACCAAGGTAAAGGAACTCTTTATCAAAGTCAAGACACTTAAATTAGGTTTGTCAAAACAAGAGGACTTTTGACATTAAGCACTCTAAATAATTTCACCTACCACACAAATATTAGGTTAATAAATGAAGTATGTAGAACATACCATGAAGGCTATATGCATGAAAATTAAAATGGACCTACCTTCCCATAATGTGTTCCTCATTCCTCAGGACCCCTTATAGAGTCATTGGTCTACTGTGAAGATCAGGTACTTGCATGAGAAAGTAGGTATAACCATAGAGTTTTTTGAATTCTCCTATTCCAATCTACTAGTATATCACACCCTAGTGGACCTTAGCTCTATCCTTAGGCCAACTATAGAGTTTGAGATTTGATTAGAGATAGAATATGTGTTTTAAATCACATATTTTGGCATGATTTTAACTTTTTAATTTTGAATGTTGTCTTTTGTATCATTATCTTTTGTTTCAAATGATTTTGGTTTTCACTTTATTAATGGATTTTTCTATTCCTCATCAATAAAAATTTAGAAAACTAAACATGGGTGTTAAATATGACTTTAATTTGAATGTTTTGGACTTGGTTTCTAAGAAAGAGAACTTAGAAAGCATGGTGTCTAAGAATCTCATTAATTTAGGTAAAATAAAAGTGTTATCTTGACTTCGACCTTGTTTTATCAAACTGGAGTGAAAAGAAAAGAAATCAAGAGGAGTTAAACATGAAACAATTTGAATTACTTCAAATCACAAAAAATGTAACAAAGGGTGAAAAAAGGATACAATGATAGTAAAGTGTGATTCCTTGTCATAGGAATGAGGTAACTGTAGGAAAACATGCTAACATAATCTGTTGTGCAAATTTTATCTATAATAGAAGTAAAAGCTAAAGTTGAGAAAAAGGATTAAAAATGCATAACCATTGCTAAACACATTATAGAAAAGGAATACATAATTAAATATGGTGATTTTATGAGAAAGTCTTGGTCCTATCCATGGTCTAACACTACAACTCATAAAAGAGAAACCCACGAGGGTGCACAAAGCATATGAAAATTAAATGGGATAAAGATGGTATTTGTGAGTAAGGCCAAGTCCTATCCATGGTCTTACACTAAAACTCACAAAATAGGAATTTAAGGGGTGATAAAAAGTTTTGGAAATCAAGGAAAAAAATGTAGAGCATGAAGAAGATAGGGTCCTATCTCCAGTTTTACAATTTAACTCCTGAGAAAAGAAAAACCATAGGACCAAAAATAAAGGACTAGGGTTTATGGAGAGAGAGACTGCCACATAGGGTGAGACCCATGTAAGTATCTTGTAAAACATGTTATAAGGATATCATATATAAAGAATGATAATAGGGGTAGGATTTAGATAAAATACTTCTTTACAAATTGCACATTGGTTGCCTCTTTAAAAATATGGCCTTCATTAGTTTAAAGGTGATAAGTGCTTGGACCATGGATGCCTTTCACTAAATAAGGGACCTACCATTTTTGGGAATATTTACCTTATTTTGCATGAGTATATTCTATCTTAAGGATAAGATCACCAACATTAAAAGTGTGAACTTTAACTCTTTTGTTATGTTGTTTAGAAATGTGGGCCTTGTATTAGTGATTATGTTATAGGTCAAAAAAATGGTGTTCATAAAGAAGATAAAGATAATTAATATGAGCTTCATGTAATTATTCATCAAGTATGATACTATTCCTATCTATTTTTTTTATTTTTTCTTAATTTGGAAAGAAAGAAACTAGTTAAGAAGGGTGTAGAAAAACCTGTCAAAATGTGTATGCATTAAATTATAGACTTTGTGAGAGATCCTGTTTGGCTTGGGAGGATGACATAAAATAATAAATCACTACCACACACTTATTTTTAAGACAAGTAAAAGGGTGGATTACCTAGCATGAGCTAGATCCTAAATGTGAAAGCTTTCTAAGAGGTTGTCAATCCACCTACTTTAAACACGTAAGTTGATAAATGAAAATGAAAGTATTTACATAAAAAAAAAACAAAAAAATATATCAAATGATATAAAATAACTAAAACTAAAACAAGGAATTTAAATCCTTTGCTAAAATAATGATTAGATAAATCAACTAGTGTTGAAAATGGGTTAAGGCAAAATGGTGGTTTTCAGTTTGGAAATTTGATAAGGGTCAAAAGAATGGTTCAGTTGGGGTTGGTAAATGATTGAGATAATAAAAATTAGAGCAGTGAATTTTTGAAAAATATAAGACAGTAAGTAATTAAGGTGGAAAAAGGGTAAGGGGATAAAGAGGGTGAAGATGACAAAGGATCAAAGAGGGTAATGGTGGCAAAATAGCATAGGTAAATGGAATTAAAATGGCAAAGGTGGAAAAGGTGGAAAATGGGTTGAAGGTCAAAGTAATAAAATAAAAGACTAAAATTAAATATAAAACAAATAAAGATTACCTTGAAGACTTGTTGATGTTGTAGATGTTGTAGTTGATGATGTTATTGAAGATGAATTCCTACAACAATTATGGTAGAGCTTTGTTGCTTTGAATTACTCTAACATCCAAGATGATGACCTCATTCAAAAGTGGGAAACCTGTAACAAGAATGTTTTGACCAAAACTTATCTTAACCTTTGGTGAAGGAGAAGGGGGTATTTATAGCATTTTTTGTGAAGAATCATGCCAAAGAAGTGGAATAGTGAAGTATGGCACCATTTTTCAATTGGGTTCATACGTGACAAAGGGGATAAGGGTGGTGGGATTCCCACCTTATTGGTTTGTCTCCCACCTTGAACATGAGTCCAATTTGGAGTGAGAATCATGCACATGGGCTCAAATGAGGCCAAAAGACTTTTCACCAAGTTAATTTATCTTATGGCTAAGTGCCCCATGAATTTTAGAATAATTCTCTATGTGGGTGTATACGTGGTCATGAAATACAAGGGGGTGATATTCCCAATTAGTCAATAGCTTTCCCACTTTATTGCTTTGTCTTTCAAATTACTAAAGAATCCAAAATAAAGTGGGAATCATGTGCATGGGCTCATATGGGTCCAAAATACTTTCCATCACTCACTTCCATCTTTTGGTTAAGTGCCCCATGAATATGGAATCATTCTCCATGCATGAGGATAAAAACACATGTTGAATGATGGTCCCATAGAGAAAAATGCACCATACTTCAAAGGAGGGCCCTTTGGTGCTTAATGATGTCATTAGGTACCTTGAATGTGGGTCCAAGGTGGGGTATGATTTCCCACCTCAAGCCACCTCACTTCCAAGCCATGTCACTTTCTATATCACCTTCCATGTCACTTCCCATGTCACTTGTCATGTCATTATGAATAGTGATAGTGGATCCCATAGTGAATAGTACTATGTGAATAGAAAAATAGTGATTTAGTTATGTTTAGAGGGATTAGTTAAAGGTTAATAAGGTTTTAAGGGGCCTTTAGGGGGTCCTGAGGCACTCAGTCATCAAAAACTATAAGTGTGTAGTTTTTTAGTGTCTACATTTTGCCCCTTTTTGTTATGCAGCTTTGAATTAACAAGCTACAAAATAAAAATGGATCACTTGGTCAAAGATCAGGGTGCCCCAAGTTTAGGAGGAGGTGTTCCCCCTCAAACCAAGAGTCGATGAGGGAAAGTATAATTAGATGTGGGTTTGATAAGTGGTTGGTGGGGAGGAACTAAGTGGTATAATAAGGTAGGTGGGTATTCAAGATGCAAACATGCACACAAAATATGACTAAGTACAGTAGCCAAGATCACACATAAACTAAACTGACCAATATGGGTTAATTTAATTTTGGGTGTAGAGGGACATATGTCATGGGTAACCAGTCCATAGCATTAGTCATAGTTTATTGGGTCATGCCTATCAAGTGATGTAAATAGAGTTGGGGTTGGTTGTAGGTATCCAAGGTAAGAAGTGCTACTAAAAAATAACCCAAATGATCAGACCATGCAAAAATGCAAAATGGCAAGGTTGGTTGGTGTTGTTAAAATGACCTAGGCAAGGTCATCATAAAGATATGCAATAGTTTAGGTCAAAAATGGACAACATCAAGGTGGATACAATTGAATGGTCAATTGATCAGATAGAGTGGTTGTCAAGGGTTCAAGTAGGGGGTGGCTGAGATGACCCCATATGCACTAGGCAAGTAGACATTGTCTATATATTTTTGTGGATGTGATATCCAATAAAACTTTAGGAAAAATGTATTTCTAAGTGGAGTTCAAATGGGCTACCCTAATGTGATATACAACATGGTGAGGTTGGGGTGATATTTTAGTAATGGTGAGATGTCTTGGTGTAGATTGGTGAATAGTCACCATAATAATCCCACATGCATTAGGAGGAGAAGACACGGATGGGTAAGGTAGGGTAAATAAGTGGGTACCAAAATCTTAAGCATCACAAATGTCTTATGATAGAGTTAATCCAAAGAAGAGGTGCCTTCATGAGGAGGTTACACCTTATAAAATCATGTGAGGGTATAACCATAGTACTGGCATCTATTGTTATGAGATGAGTTTTAGGAGATGGGTGCCTATCAGGATCTGCATAGTCTCTTTGGAAAAGGTTCATCACTACTATGAGCTAAGTTTTATGGGTAGTAGTGAAGTGACTATTTGCAAAGAATTTATTTGATGGCTAAGTAGATTTTATGAGTTATAAAATTGGTAGCATGGTGAGTGATAGAGGATGGACTATGCTTGACCCAAGAGCTACATGCATAAGCTCGATGAAAGGAGTCCATGTCTACATCCTCTATCCTAGTTCCTTAGAACTAATGACTTTGGGTTTGACTTAGAATAGGCCCTAATAATATGGAGTTATGTGGTCTAGGATATGGTTATATAGTTGGATCAAATGGGGGAGCTTCTATAGTGGCAAGCATTTGGGAGCTACCACTAGCAGAAATAGTAGCAATTTCAAAGGTATGATCATTATAGTGGCCCATGGCTGGAAGCTGATTTACATCAACTAAGATAAAGGTGATAAAGACACAAATGACCACCAGGCCCATAAGGACTATAACATGACAAAATAAGTAGAGATATCAGATGTAGATCAGATGATAAGGGCAATAAAGAAATAAAGAGAGATCATGATAGTGCATAATGACTAGTTGGGTTGAGGGATACGTGTCCACATGAAAAGGTAAGTACACATGATCGTTTCAAGTGGGAAGACTATTCAAAGGAATCAATGACATCATAAGACCCTCCCCATTGGTAGAATGGAGATCGTGTCGATAAGGAATAATAGTTGGGTAGTCTACTTAAATAATCATGGTAAGAATGAATACCTATCATGAAGTCATTAGGTTGTGCAGGTTGTTTAGGGTGCAAATAAATACTCAATGTTGAAGATGGTAAATAATGGGAGTAATGGCAGAGATAATTAGCAATCCCCATGACCCAAAATAATCTACATAGTGAATGTGTGTATCTAAAAAATACTACAACATGTAATAGAAATAATAAAAGTGTTGTTAAACCAATAGAAAGAGGAAAGGCACCCATGGCCTGATCTCAAGACTAAACCCTTACCTCCTTAGTAGAAGGTGACACTTACCATGTACAAGGTGTAGGGCTAGATAATATGACCTTCAAACTAGCCATAGAGTGAACCCTCACTATCCAAGGGGATGCACATTGTGGCAACAATAGGTGGTACATATGCAAGAAAAATAACTAGAGTAGAGGGATGTAATGGATGCAATAGTCAAGCAAGGTGAAAGACTAATAGTAGAGTATGAATCTCACCCTATGGGGATGAATGTAAAATAGGAGAAAAGAGTAGACCCTTTAGTGGTTGTTGATAAAGGGAATTTTATGGATATTAGTTCAAGGAGTAATCAAGTAAAAGGATGGTTGTAAACAAATCCAAATTCAATAGATAATCATCCTAATGCTTAGGTAGGAAAATAATGTATGTAGGGGCCTTAGGTGAGGTGTGGATATTTTGATAACTTTTTATGCATTGTGTGACTTCTCACACCCTTAAATAGAATATTTCACAATTTATTGTAAACATGTATAAAATGTGTTGGATGTCATTGTTTGAATGTTATAATGCTTAGGTTTATGTGGATACTCATGAATGTTATGGTTATGGTTATGGTTATGATTTTTATGTTTATAGTTTTTTTAACCTCACTTAAGGTAAAGTAGACAAGGTAACACAATGAACAATACTAATAGTAAAGTGAATAATATAATAAAGATACAAATGTTGTAATGAAAATATCAACTAAGCACATTAGGATGAGGAGAGGGAATGATGTTCCTTTTGTGATGAGGACTAAAAATAGACCCAAAGTGGGCTTGGCTTAATGAACATAAGCCATTTGAATGCATCACATGAGCATACTTTGAAGGTTAAAAAAAGGTGTGTTGATCACAATCCATCAAGTACACTCAAAATGTGTAGAAAGTTTTAAGGTTGAAGAGGTGATGGATAGGGTAAAGGGAGTAGTTAGAGAGGGACAAAAGAAGGACCCATACTTAATAGACAAAGATATTAAAGGGAGAAATAGATGCCTTGAAGCAACAAACTTGACAAGATTTCATGCATTAAATCAAGAGAGAGAAAGACACATGGAAGCAAACATGTATACACATGTATAATTAATGTGACTAGTGACCACACTCTAATGAGTGAGAAGCTGGAGTGCCAATGGGAGAAAATAAAGGAGATCTAACAAGGGATGAGGTGAAGGCAAACCAAGAGATGGATGAGTAAATAGGTAGAGAAAACAATGAGGTCATAGACAAAGATGAAGGTGGAGAAGGATGGAAGGATCCAAGCATGGATGTGGAGGAGGAAAAAAAAGAAGGTTAGGAAGAACAATGAGGGTCATCAAGGGAGATTAAAAAAATGAAATGAAATGGAGAGAAAAGAAGAAAAATAAAAGGTAGAAAATGGGGGTTTGAGGAATGCACTAAAGAATGACATATTGGATAATTGAAAATGATGGGGAAAGAAGTGTATCAATCATGAAGGGTAAGGGAGGATGAAAAATATGGGAGGCCATGAAAGGTTTGAAAATAAGTCTAAAAATACCAAGGAGAAAATAGTTTGGTGATGAAAATGGAAAAACTAGGAAATACACAAAAGAAAAGGAAAAAGGAGTGAAATGAGGACACAAAAAGGATGATAAGAGAGTGAAGAATCAGGTGAATATGTGACTGAGTAAGCATGGATGATGATAGGTAAGGAGAATAATAACAAGGAAAATCAGAGGCTGGTGTTGGAGATGAGAATGGGATGGAAAATGGGAAAGGGGTTAAGAAAAACTATGAGAAGTCAAGGATGGGTGGATAAGAAACTGAAGAGATAAGGTATGTGTTAATAAGTTTGTTAGAATAGATTGACAAGCCAAAAAGTGGTGACGTGGTGAATAAATAGGGAAACACAATGAAAGGGAATTAGATTAAAATAAGGGATGAAGATCAAGGATGATAAGAAAGAAAAGGAAGAATTGAAGTAGGGATATAAAGCATGGACACTCACATAGATGCAAAAGACAAGTGAGTACTGAGATGGAAAGAGGAAAAGGGGAATGCAAAGTGAAAAAGGCTAGGACTGATAAGAAGAAAAGGGCAATTATGGAAGGCTTCTTAAAGGATAAATTCCCAATTAGAAGCTAGTTGTGGATGAAAAAATGAAAAAGGTGGGGAGAGTGGAAATTTGATAGACAGTGGTGTCACACATAAGAAAAAAAATGGATGCTAGAAGAAATATAAAGCATGCCAGATTGAAAATATGAGAAAGAGGAAAACAAGAACTAAAAATTAGAATGAAGGTAGTTTAGAAGAAGTGGAAGGGAAGTAAGAAGGTGGTATAAAAGAAAAGAAGAAGGTAAAAGTGTCCATCGGTGTGAAAGGGAACAAGATAATGTGAAATTGGTGAGGAAAAAAATTGATGAAGAGGATATGACAGGCTACCAAGGGAAAGAGAAAAGGATAAGGATGGTGGAAAAAGACAAAGGGGTTAAAGGCAAAGGTTGGTAAGAAGTGGAGAGAGAGATAAAATAACATGAAAAGTGGGTATGGGAGCAATTTGTGAAGCATGCGTAAGGAAAGGTGATGGGGAGGTAAATGAAGCAAATTAGGTGGTGTCTTTATGGGAGATGAGAGGGGCCAATGAGGAAAGATGTCAATCCTTGTCTTAAAAGAGACTGATAAGATAGAAAATTGGTTAAAAGAGATTGACAAACTTAAGGGAGGGAGGTGGTGAAGAGATAGGTAGAGAAGTGGAGGAAAAATATATTAGGTGAGAAGGGAAAATAAAATAAAGGATGTGGTTGAGATGACCTTAGTAATTGAGTGCTACCTACATAGTCCAAAAAGACCTCAAGCAAATGTAGTTCTCCTAGTAATGTGGTAAAAATGAATAGGAAGTATTAGACAATTTTAAAATACAAGGATGCTAGAAATAATCTAAAGCTTCCCTGATATAGGATGTCCTAACAAGAGGGCACTATTAGTGATGGAAATTAATGACAATAAAAATGGGATGGTAATTAGTTTTTAGTGGTTGAACTACCCTTAGAAGTTAAGTAGCACCTACATAGTCCATGAACATCAAGCCAATGTAGTTCAATAAGGGTTAGGGAATGGTGCTCAAATGGGTTGCCCCAATTTGATAGACCACATGATTCAGTTTGGTTGAAAGTTTACAAAGAAAGTGTGTGTGTGTTGAGGTTGTGGAGAAAGGTATCCCCAAAAGGTGGGTTGATTGATGTTAATGTTATTCAAATTTTGTTTATGGTTTGGATGGGTGATAGTGGTAGCACATAAGTAGGCTATATGACCATATTATATTTGTAAAAATATAGGAAAAATTGTGAGACATAGGTCCAATAGAATACATGACTCAATGAGGAGAGAAATCAAGTGTAATGCTTATTTAATGACAAGGACAAAGTAAAATAAAACCCAAAGTTAGATTGGCTTAAGGAATATAATCCCTTTGAATGCTTAGCATTAGCATGTATTAGTTGATAAAACAAGTTTATTGATCATAGAATGTCAAGTAAGCTCAAAATCCCTTGATTTATAGACAATATAGAGGGAAGATGGATGATAGGTGATGTGAAGGATATGTATGGTAACCTTATGTGGGTAAGTTTCCCCCTTATATAGGTGACCTAAGAAGGATAATAGACAAATCTATGTCATATGCTAGATGTAGAGTGATGAATGTGGGAAGTCTACAGGTGAAATTCTATTGTGGCTTCCATCTTATTATGTTGTTTGAGATTCAATTATGGATTTCAAGATTATTTAGAATTTGTTTTGATTGTGATAGTGGGTATTTTGCTTTATTGATGTATACAGGAAGCTGATCAATGTAGGAAGCTTCCAATAAATTGCTCTATTTTTGACAATGTTGACTTAGCCATCCTTCAAGGGAGTGGCCTAAGTTTAGATGCTTTGTTTAATTCTCTTGATATTTATCCTTCAAGGGAGCAATCTACCTTATATTTGGTAATTTTTACTTTGTTTTTGGGTAGTTGTCCTTCATGGGAGCAGTCTGCAATGCTTAAGATATTGACCCAAGTAATATTTTGGTATTCAGACTATCTTTGGATGTGATGTTTTTAGACACGGAAAAGTCTAATTAGGTTCATAAGCTTACCTTTATGAGGGAAAAACTTTAACATAAGAGGGTCAAATGATAGGTGAAAGGAGGTGGTTTGAGAGACAATGACCATGGGATTCCATCTTGTTAGAGACAAGAAGTATCCATGAGAATGATGCTATGGGTAGAGTCATGGTACCCATATTTAGGATTAGGTTCTAACTATTATGGTTAATCACATGGTTCTATGTTGTAATCAATTATCCTCAGAAGGAGAGGAGGAAGATGGGTAAAGGTGAAAATATTGTTAATCAAGGGATGAGCTTAAGTTAGACAAAAAGTGAGCTTGATCTTTCTTTAATAGAAGAATGGATATAGATGTGAAGCATTGAGAGGATAAGGTTCTAGTTTGCCTTCGAGGGAGGATAAATGATAAGCTTCTGATCCATTCTTATGGGTTATGAGGTAGGGTCTAAGCCAATTAAAAGAAAACTTGGCTCATTTATTTTTCTCCATGTTGGTCACATGTTAGTTTTCCTTTAAGATGAGATCTTTAATATTTAAGTCTCATGCTTTGAGGTGTTTGTCATAAAAACACTTGATGCATTCTTGATAGACACAAATATGGTTAAGGGTGGTTAGATGATGCTCGTCGAGTAACTCAAGCTGAGACAAATGGTGTTAATGATAATCATACTTAGATATGAGCTCTTACAAAGATATGTGAAGGGATAGGATTTGTACTTTTAGAGGTAATATTTCCTCTACTCCAAAGACTATAGAGAAAGGGGTAGCACCTATAGAGGTTTTAATGCTAGTGTGATAGGCCCATAAAGTCAAGGGGATGTGCAAATGCCAATCCCAACCTAAAGCACTGACTACTTTGGTTAGCATTTTGTTGAGCATTTTTTTTAGAGACTTCTACCTATCCATTTTCTTTTGGGTGGTGAGGTGAGGAAAAAGTTAGGTCAATGTCAAACACATCACATAGACCCTAAACTTTATTATTTTTGAAATATTGTCCATTATCAGTGATAATTTTATGAGCAACACTGAAGCAGTAGATAATATGATTGTTGATAAAGTTGAAAATATTCTCTACTTTATTCAAGTTAAGAAGAATAGCATCTACCCACTTGGTGAAATATTTTGTGGTTATGATGATGGAGCTATGCCTCTATGAGGAATGGGGGTTGATTTCCCCAATGAGCTTGAGTTCCCATTTTGAGAAAGGCCAAAATTCATTAAATACTTGGAGGTCATTGGCTGGTGCATGATGTAAGTTAGCATGCTACTAACATTTAACACACATTTTTACATAACCACAACAGTCTTGGTTAAGGGTGGGCCAATAATAGCCAAGGTGGAGGATGAGTTTAGCAACAGCTAGGCCTCTAAAATTTCCCCCACATATTCCATCATGTGTTTTCTTGATAGCATGGGAAGCATCATGTTTGCATAGATAATGGAGAAAGAGGCCATCAAAACCACATTTATAAATTATTCCCTCTAGTATGGTATAACTATAGGTACTCTAAAAAAAGGCTCTTCGAGCATTTTTAGAGAGGTTGGGAGGAATGATGCCAAGGTGGAGGTGATTAAAGGTTTGGTCACACCAAATATCGGATGGGGATTTATCCATAGTTCAAATGGTAGGGAGGTCAAATTGTTTATAAGAGGGTATGGTAAAATTATGAATGGTGACAAATATTTTGGAATTGGAAGGCTGAGAAGAGATCTAAGAAGGCAAGCTATTGTATCCATGAATTTATTGGTATATTAGGGAACAGATTAGACTAAGCAATATTTGAATGATGTTAAGAGATTGTCAAATAAAAGTTTATATTTCTATAAGACATCATTATTACATTGATAGGAGTAATTGACTTAGTTGACCATGAGTTGGGAATCACCAAAGACATTGATGGTCCTAATTCTAAAGGAAAGAGTAGTCTGGAGACCTATACTAGGGATTCATACTCAACCATATTATCAGTACATTCAAAGTTAAGTTTGAAGGAAAGAGGAAGGGGTTCATCATTTACAAGAATGATAATAACTCTAGCACCCCCACCTTGTTGGCACTTTGAACCATTGAAGAATATAGTCATTTGGTAGGTTATGTCCTCTTTGGAAAAACTAGCAATGGATTCATCTAGGAATTCAAGAGGAAGTGGTTGTTGATCTATCAAAGGTGCTTCAGCGAACTGGTCAATAATGACTTGCCCTTTAATTGACTTTTCCTGAAGGAACTCAACATCAAATTTTTCTAAAAGCATAAGCCACTTGGCCATATGTTGGTTTTGTAATGGCTTGGAATGCATGTACTTGAGTGGGTCGGTGTTGGTTATGACATAGGTTTTATGGTTAAGAAGGTAGTGGTGGAGTTTGGTGGCCATGAAATTTAGGGCTAAGTAGAATTTTTTAGTATGGGTATACTAAGCCTCGTATTCTATAAGCATGTGGCTAATGTAGTATATGGCTTGTTCTCTATGTTGTTCATCTTGGTGAGCCAACATTGCCCCTAGGGAATGGTCAATGGTAGAGATATATAGGTTAAAGGGGTGGTCATATTTAGAAGGGATGAGGATAGGTGGTGATATAAGGTATTATTTGAGTGATTTAAAGGCCTTTTGACATTCACTATTCCATTTAAAAGAGACATCCTTCTTCAAAAGGTGATGGAAAGGTTGACACCATTCCAAAAGCTAGGAAATGAAATGGCAAATGGATTGAAGCTTTCCCTATAGGCTATGGAGTTACTTAAGGTTGGTAGGAGGGGGAATCTCTAAGATTTTTTTTACCTTGGTAGGATCTACTTAAATTCCTCAAAGAGAGATGATAAATCCAAGAAGTTTTCTTGAAAGGACCTCAAAAACACATTTTTTGGGGTTTAGTTTGTCATAGAAATGGATTAGGCATTCGAAGATAATATTGAGAACTTTCAAATGATCTTGGTGAGATTTGGATTTTCTTGAGAGATCATCAACATAGGTCCCTATGATGGTGTGTATGAGGTCATGAAAGATGTAGGTCATGGCTCACTAGTAGGTTGCACTAGCATTCTTTAACCCAAAAATCATGACTTTATAGAAAAAAGTTCCCCAAGTGGTGGTAAACGTATTTTTATGCTAATATTTAGGAGCAATCAACATCTTATTGTAACCTAAAAACCCATCCATGAGATATAACATCTCATGGCCAACTGTAATATCAATAAGCTGGTTAATACTAGGTAGAGGAAAGTCATCCTTGGGGTAGGTGAGGTTAAGGTCATAAAAGTCCATGCAAATGCATAGACCCCTAGTGGTTTTGGTGATAGGTATGATATTTGATACCCATTGGGGGTAATCAATGGGTTGAATAAAGTTTATAGATAGGAGACACTAAAGCTCTTCCTTGATGAGAAGGGCTATATGAGGATGCATGTATCAATTTCTATTTAACAGGATTGGCATCATGATGAGTGATTATGTTATGGGTAGAAATGGTGGGGTCAATCCCAATCATATCATTGTAATACCAAGTGAATTCTATGTTTCAATCTTGGAGGAAAGAGGAAAAGTCTCGAAGTTCTTTGACATTCAGTGATTGGCCTAATTTGACAACACAGGGGTTGTCTGTAGTGCCCAACTTGATATCCATGGTGGATATATTGAACATGGTCAAGGATTCAGGAGGAAGTGATTTATGGATTGAATAATCTAGGGCACCAAGGTAGGTGAGAATAAAATAATCATCTTGATGTTAGATGGTATTGATGGTAGGATAATCTTTCTCTATCATTTTAGGATGGATGAGAGGAAGGGTTTGAATTTGGCCATCCTTTTGATAGGTCAAGGGGCATAAACTAATGGTGTTGATCAAAAAACAAAGTTAGGAGGAATGATATCAAAATCCTTATAATTTGAAAGAGGTTGGGTTGGTGAGGAGGGGATGTCTTCCTTGATGGTGTCAATAGGTTTGGGTGAATTTGTGGGTTCTTCAAGTGGTACAAACCCAAGGCCAAATGACTCATGAGGTTTTTGGGTTTTGATTGAAGGTAACTCATGAGGTCTTTATTCATATTGGCCTAGACCAAATCCCTTCTAGGCACACCTATGAAGGTATAATTTAGTGAATGTTAGTTTGTCAAGGTAAGAAAAGTCAAAGGTGAATGGTCAAATGGAAGAGGTAGTGGTGGGAGCAAGAAGTGGCCAATCAAGTCCCCCATAGATGAATTACATTTGATGGTTAGGGGGACAAAAGGGGATGATGGTTCTAATGTTAGGGTCATAAGAAGGGTCATGTTTGAGGTTACCATATTATTTAGGAGTAGGGAGAGCATCTAACACTAGAAGGAGATACTCCCCTAATGAGAATCATTAGAACATAAATCCCAAGGGCTCCTCTATGGAGATCTAAGAAGAAGGGATAGATGAGATAGTTGACATTCATTGATGGTTGGTGGTTGGGGTATAATTACTAAAGTTGCATCAAATGGGTTTATAAGGACATCATTAGGATGATAGGTCATGTTGCATGTTGAGAAAATATTTAGGTCTACTTGGATATTGATGACCTAGCCCTTGTGCTCAAACTTAATGCATCAATGGAGGGTAGAGGTAACACATTTCATGGAGTGAATCTAAGTTCATCATAATAAGATGTTGTATTGGATTTCTCCTTCCACCACATAGAAGAGTTCAGGGAGTGTGCAAGGTCCTACACAAATATGAAGGATGATGATTCTTAAGGTAGTGGCCATACTGTCGTTAAAGGATCGAAGGACCACTATGGATTTTGACATGATATTATTTAGTAAGTTGAGTTATTTATAAGCATATGAGGATATGATGTTAATGCTAACTCCCACATCAATTATCACCCTTTTGACATGGATTTGGTTGATGTAAGTAGTAATAAAGAGTGGGGGATCTAGGTCCTTAAGGTGGATAGAAGATATTTATAAATTCTTAAAGGTGACAAGGTTATAAGTTTGAAGGGCACCAATAAATGCAGCTAGAGGTTGAGGGTAATTGCGTTGGACCTTGATGGATTGCAAGGCCTTTATGAGTGCTTGGTAGTGATGGGGAGAAGTAGAAATCAACTCATACAAGCTCATTTTTGTTAGGGTCTAGTGAAGGTTTTTAAGGATAACTTTTTGGATAGATATTGCATATAAGTTGGGGTATGAAGGTTTAGATTAAAGAAAACCTAAAATAGACACCTTGGCTTTGCTTAAGGATAGATATAATTGGGTGTGCTTTGCTTGGGAATGTGAAGAGGGGTAAGTCCAAGGAATGGACACCTTAGGCTTCCCTTTATCCTTTTATTGTGATCTAGTGACCACATTGATAGTATGGATAGAAGGAGAGGGTGAGGTAGTAGAGTGGTCAGACTCATCTTCATTCTTAGGTGATAGTGGAGGAGTATAAGCATTGGGTATGTATGGATGTTTTTTGGGTTGGTATGGGTGACATAGGAGGTTCATTTATTAATAGATCATCCTCATCATTAAGGTGGTAGATGAGAGTTTGGAGACCTTTGAAATTTTTTGTATCATGGTTGGGTGTCCTGTGGTATAAATAAATCAAATTTTTATTGAACCATGATGGTTTGGGATGTGAATGGTCAAAGGGTTTTATGGGTGGTAAGCTCAAGGAAGAGGTTTGAAATAACCACTAGAGAATGGTTAGGTAAGACTCAATTAAGGGTGGTAAAGGTTTAGTGGTTTTTGTTTTGGGTATTGAGGTAGAAGGTTATTTGAAAGTAGGTTTGGTGATAAGTGTCTTAAATAAGGTGGTACACTTAGTTGATGGTTTTGGTTTAAGTAATATGGTTGATGAGCTAGAGGTGGAGTATGGAAAGGTAGGGAACTTAGGTATCATTGGTGCAATAAAAAGAGGTGTGTTAGAAAGTGAGTGTGAAGGTGTAACTAGTAGAGGTGGTGGGGTTTTGGTAAAATTAATGGGCTTCATGATCAATATAGAAGGATGAGGACCTAAAATGGAGGGCAAGGTTGAGGGAGGTATAATTTGAGGTTTTGGGTCTTTGGGTGGTTTTACCTCTTTCGTTGCTTTAGTTGTTAGTTTTGGAAGGGGTTTGGTTACTTTAGTTGTCTTGGTGGGTTTAGGTGTTTGAGGGTCAGTTAATTTAGAAGAGGTTTCAATTGGAAAGGTGAAGGTTTTAGTTGGTTTAAAAGGGATAGGTTGATCTACCAAAGAAGGGGTTAGAGGTTCTGGTTTGGTTTTCTTACTTTTGTCTTGGTTTTTGATGGAAGGTTTTGAAATTAGAGGTTTGGTGGGTGAAGTGATCTTTTCTTGTGAGATAGCTTCCAAAGATAGAATGGATGGTTCTACAATAGGGGAGATAGGTGTGGTAACCTATGTCTAAGGTGTGGATGTGGTTATTTCCTCTATTTGGATGTCCAAAAGGGTAAGATTTAACTCTACTATTTCAATAAGTAGAGGGGGATTGGTAGATTGTTGAAAATTTTCTTTATTAGTGAGTGTGTTAAGAACCATGTTAATGGTATGAGTATTAGGAGAGAATTCAATGTTATTACTCTTATTTTTAGTGAGATCATGGTTTGTAAAAGGTTGCCTAAATATGTCAAGGGATTGGTTGGGTGGCGTGTTGGGGTTTTCCAATGTAAGCTCCCCTTTATCAATGAGGGATTGGACAAGGTATTTGAATGTATTACACATGTTGATATCATGTCTTATGACTCGATGAAAGGCACAATGGTCATTTTCATTATACCAACTCAACATAGGGTGAGAAGTATCAAACTTTTGGGGTGGTTTAATTCATGGAAGTTGTATGATATTAGCTTTTAATAACTTTTCCAAAATAGAAGCATAGAGTTCCCCAAGTGGAGTTAATTGCTTCTGGTTGCTCCAAGTTTGGTTCTTTGGGTTTTGGGTTGAAGAATTAGAGGAGTTGGAGGTTTGGTTCCTTGGATTTTGCTAGTTGATAGATGGTGGAGGTGTGGCTTTGAGGACAATAACATTTTTGGTTCCTTTATTCTTGGTTGGTATTGGGCTAGTTGCTTGACTTGAAGGAAGAATCCTCATTGGTTTTATATGTTGAGTTCTTATTTTTGAGTTTAAGTTTTCTTTCATCAATAGCTTAGTTTTCTAGTTTAAAATCCATGGTAAAAGCTTCATCAAAGGTCTAAAATCTTTGGACATGTAATGTGGATGAGATATGCTTGGTACATGCCCGAGCATAGAGATCTATAAGTTCAAGTTGAGGTAAGGAGAAGGAAAGCTAGTTAATTAGGTTCCTCCAATGAGCCACAAAATGAGAAATGGAATCATCCTCAAATTTATAGATGGATTAGAGGTTGGTGATGAAAAATTTCTTAGATATATTGATCAAAAATCAATCCCAAAAGTTTTGGGCTAGTTGGTTGAAGGAGAAGATGGAATGTTTAGGTATGGCACTACACCAATCCAATGTTGATTTGAATAATGACATAGGAAAGGTACGGAGGAGAAGAGAGTCATCATGGGAAATAAAGTAGCATGAATGGCTAAATGGTCTTAAATGTTGTTGAGGGTCTTACTATTAAACTTGGTAAATTTTGGAAGTTCCCACTAGGTTGGATAAGGTTTGATAGGGACCAAAGGGTGAATAGGCTCATTGAGAATTTGATCATAGGATAAGAGATTATGGGATCTAGAGATGGATGAATCAAGGGTAGTCATATTGTCCATGACCATCCTCATGAAGTATTTTTGGGGTTGAGCACTCAAAAATTTGTAGGATGCATATTGCAGTGGTGGTTGAGAAACATGTTGGTAGTGGGTGGAAGGTTGAGAGTTTGCCACATATTGGTATGTGGATACCAATGGTTGTGTATAAGAGATATATTTGTATGTGAATGCCAATGGTTGGGTAGAAGATATATATTGGTATATTTATGCCAATGGTTGGGTAGGGTTGGGTGGTTGGGTAGTGGGCATGTGTCCTTGTGTATTATAGAGATAACTAAAGGTTGCTCATTGGGTAAGAGTGATAGTGAGGTTAGTGGTCGATGGAAGGGTAGTGACCTTTGTACTAATATATGGTAACATAGAGGGTATGGACACCCCAAGGCTTTGAATTAGAGTATTTTTTGATGGGTTGGAGGTAACTAGAGGGAGATGGGTAGTGCTAGAGGTAAACACTCCTATTGTGGAGGAGTGATTGTTAAGCAATATAAGGGTGGTGGTAGTTTGGGTTGGTTGATTTTGAGTGGTAGCCTCAAGGGGATTATTGGTCAATGATAGAGAGTGGGTAACTAAATTTTGAGTATTACCCATGGTAGTGGAGGTACCCCCTATGAGGTGGAGAGGCATGACATAAGTTAGATCTATAGGTGGGGTCGAAACTGGGGTTTGGTGAGATGTAGTTTTAAGGTAATATTGTAAGGTTGTGTGATCATTGTTTAGAAAAGCATCAAAATCCACATCTCTTTAGACAACCCAAATATAAATTTCTAAAGAGTGAGGGGAGTCTATAGGTTTGGAAACATGTTCCATTGGTGATGAGGTGGAAGAGGTTGGTTGACTTGGTGGTGAGTTTTGTTCCTTAAGGTCCCTTCAATGTTGGTGAGTAAGAACCATACAAGAAAATGGCAAAGGAATGATACATTCTCACACCTCAAAATAAAGAGTAATCAAAAAAATATTCAAAGCAAACAATGCATTCACTAAGAGTGAATTAAGTCCTAAGATTCTTTTTAATCTCTCTTTTAGCTTATGCCTTAGAAAAGTGTGAAGAAGAAATTGGCTTGAATATATCCTAGAAAGTAATCTATGTTTGGTTTTGAGTTGTGTTTAAGTGTGCAAAAAGAAGTCTATATTGCATTGGGTATATGGCTTGATGCTTAGGGCTTGTTCTCCTCACTTCACGATCCTACATCTAGTGTAGGTACTTAGCCTTTATACCATGTATCCAGAGTTTATAATCAACCAGAGAGTTAAGTTGGTTATCTTCTTGGTGATTAAATCCAAGTAAGATAACCAAGAAAGGGTAAGGTGATCCGCTAATTGATGAAATCCTAGTTAGGCCTTGTCTCAAATGTGTTTAATGTTTTTTTTAGTGAAAGTCGTTTGGTTTGTGTAACATTTGTGCACTATGGTTAATTTTATTTGCTTAAATTAAACTAGATGAGCTAATTAAACAAGCAAGCAAACTATGTATGCAAGTTAATTTTAACCAAAAGGAATTTTTGATTTATTTTTGGATGAATATAAGAACAAATAGAATGCACCCCTTAATGAAATATGAGAATGCAAGTCATAATCCTAGGATGATTGCATTTGGAAATGCATAAAAAAATAATGACAATTTTCCTTTTTTATTTTCTAATTTTTTAGAAAGAAAAAGAGACTAAAACTTGTATTTTGAAAAGAATAAAGGAACGTTTGAATTTTAGAAATGAGATGCGTAACTAAATTACATTTTACTAATGCAACTAAATATCCTAAAACATCTATGAACCCAATAAAACTCAAGGGTCCCACCGAGTGTGCCAAAATGCTTTTATCTATTTTTTTTTGCTTTTTCTTAATTTGGAAAAAAAGAAACTCGTTAAGAAGGGTGTGTAAAAAAACCTATTAAAATGTGTGAAAATTGAATTCTAAAATTTTTTAGATCTCCTCTTTGGCTTGGGAGTATGACTTGAAATAATAAATCACTACCATACACTTGTTTGTTAGACAAGTAGACGGGTGGATTACCTAACATGAGCTAGATCCTAGAAGTGAAAATTTTCTAAGAGGCTATCAATCCACCTACTTTAACACTTGTGTTGATAAATGAAATGAAATTATTTCCATAAAATGATAGAAAACTGAAACAGAAAAAATATCAAATGATATTAAATAACTAAAATTAAAACAAGGAAGTTAAATGCTTTACTAAAACAATTATTAGATAAATCAACTAGTGCTGAAAATTGGTTAAGGTAAAATGGTGGTTTTGGGTTTGGAAATTTGATAAGGGTAAAAAGAATGGTTTGGTTGTGGTTGGTAAATGATTAATATAATAAAAATGAGAGGGGTGAATTTTTTAAAAAGATAAGATAGTAAGTAATTAAGGTGGCAAAAGGGTAAGGGGATAAAGAGGGTGAAGATGACAAAGGAGCAAAGAGGGTAAAAGTGGAAAAATTGCAAAGGAGGTAAATGGAATTAAAATGGAAAAGGTGAAAAAGGAGGTCAATGGATTAATATGGAAAAGGTGGAAAAGGGGGTGAAAGTCAAGGTAATAAAAAGAAAAGACTAAAATTAAACACAAAACAAATAAAGGTTACCTTGAAGACTTGTTGATGTTGTTGATGATGTAATTGATGATGTAGTTGATGATGTTGTTGATGATGTTGTTGAAGATGAATTCCTATAGTAATTTTGGTAGATATTTGTTGTTTTTAATTCTTCTAACCTCCAAGATGATGACCTCCTTCAAAAGTGGGAAACATGCAATAAGAATGCCATGAACAAAACTTAACTTAACCTTTGGTGAAGGAGGTATTTATAGCATTTATTTTGAAGAATCATTCTAGAGAAGTGGAATACTTATGTAAGGTACCACTTTTTAAGTGGGCTCATAAATGACAAAGAGGATAAGGGTGGTGGGATTCCCACCTTGTTGGTTTATCTCCCACCTTGCACATGAGTCTAATTTGGAGTAAGAATCATGCACATGGGCTGAAATGAGGCCAAAAGACTTTTCACCAAGATAATTTGTCTTTTGGCTAAGTTCCACATGAATTTTGGCACCATTCTCCATGTGGGTGCATGTGTGATCATGAAATATAAAGGTGTGAGATTCCCACTTATCCAATAGGTCTCCCACCTGATTGTTTTGTCTCCCAACTTGCTAAAGAGTCCAAAATGGAGTGGGAATCATGTGCATGGGATCATATAGATCCAAAATAATCTACATCACTCACTTACATCTTTTTCCTAAGTACCTCATGAATTTTGGCATCATTCTCCATGCTTGAGGAAAAAAACACATGTTGAATGATGCTCCCATAGGGAAAAATATGCCATACTTCAAAGGAGGGGCCCTTTGGTGCTTAATGATGTCATTAGGTACCTTGGAGGTGGGTCCCAGGTGGGGTATGATGTCCCACCTCAATCCAACTCACTTCCAAGCCATGTCACTTTCCATATCACCTTCTATGTCACTTCCCATGTCACTTTCCATGCCACTTGCAATGTCATCATGAATAGTGATAGTGGGTCCCATAGTTAATAGTGATAGTGGATAGTAATTATTTTCAATTAATACTATGAGAATAGGAGAATAGTGATTTGGTTATGTTTAGAGGGTTTGGTTAAGGGTTAAGAAGGTTTTATGGGGTCCCAAGGCATTTGATCATCAAAAACTATAAGTGTGCAATTTTATAGTGTCTATAGATACCATGAAGAGATATATAGAGAGAGGGAAGCTCAAAGTCTAATGGGAGGACTCATTCAAAACCATAAAATAGTGAAAATGGTGTTTCCCCAATAGTAGTGCATATGTTAGGGCAATACACCCAAAGAGTGGGATATAAATGAAAAAGCCAATCCATTTAGGTTTTATGGATTATCTTTTGGAGGATTTTATTAATAATTTTATTTATGGCCTCAGCTTGGCCATTACATTAGGGATGGTAAGGCATCAAAAAAAATTGATTGATTTTGAATTTAGCATAGAGTTGTTTGACATCTTTATTTTTAAAATTATTCACATTATCTGAAATGAGAGTATGAGGAAAGTCAAAATGGCAAATAGTTTGATTGAGGATGAATTTGGAAATGGTGGTACTAGGGACATTGATGAAGGTCATAGCCTTGACCCATTTGGTAAAATACTCAGTGGATGTGATAATAAAAACATGCCCATCCTAAGATTTAGGTAATTTACCTATGATATCTAATCCCCACATTAAGAATGGTCAAGGAGACTCCATAGTTTGAAGTTTAGCTAGAGGTGAATGGGTTAGATCATCATGAATTTGATAGGGATTACATTTGATAGTGAATTTTATGGCATCATTTTCAAGATTGGGCCAAAATTATCTCATACATAATCATTTGTAGACTATAGCATGTCTATTGTAGTGGCCATTGTAAATTCCCCCATGTGTTTGTTTAAAAAGAGGATGAACTTCTTCTTTCATAACATAATAGATCAAGGTACCTATTGATACCTTTTTCCCTTCGACTTATAAAGGATAAACTTCTTCTCAAAAACACTTGAAATTGTCCATTAGTCATCTTCATGAATCCTGGTAATGCCATGGCAGTCTAAGAGAGGATCATTTATCTTTAGGTCCATAGGCAGGAGGTTTATAAAGTGTACTTATGCCATGACATGCTAAAGGTAGTCATCATTTCACCCTATTTTAACTAAGTCAAAACTTCATCTAATGGTAGTAATGTATAAAATCTTTTAACAAGTCTTGATGTAGTCCTTATGCCCTAAAATTACTCATGACAAGATAATCTATAATGTTACAACCCAGAGCCAATCATGTGTATATTTAAAGCATGCCAATAACCTAAAAAATATGGTAGAATTCAAGGAGATTGGGGATAATATTAAGAATGATGGTTAATGTTTTTGAATCCTTAGCATATTTTAAGGTTATTTAGAAAATGTTAAGGTAATTCCTTTAATTGATGTTTCATTTTAAATCATGCATATATTACCTTCTAAGGGTGATCAAACCATGTGAATAGTATTATTATGGCCCCTAAGACATCATTAAGTCATCTTCATGGGTAAAATGTCTCCAAAATGGTCTCATTGCCATCATAATATCATTTTAGGTGGTTTTATATGTTAAAGAGGTCTTTTTACAAGTCAAACACTTTTTATTTACCAAAAAGGCCCCACACACTTGAAAAAATGACCTTTCAGCTTCCCTCAACTTGCACCCTCTAATTTTAAAGTATATTTCACTCCTCATTTCCCTCCTCTTGTCCTTCAATGATCTTTCAAGATCTCAAACCTAAAATAATGCAAAGAAATAATGTTTTATAGGGGTTTCCAAGACTTGTATTGACTTGTACAATTAATTCAGAGTCAAAAGAAGCTAGACATATTATGGGGGATCCCTTAAAGTCATCACAAAGAATAATCCAATCGCAAATATGAATATAAAGGTAGAAATGGCATCAGGATATCCATCCATCTCTTGGAAATCTCATAAGGGCCAATTTGAGTTGGATGGTGTGATTTGTACAAGGGGAGTCATGGCTCAAGCTCTTGGCTAGAGGTAGAGTCCCTAATGAGCTTGAGATTAGTGAAATTGGTTTTCATATCAAATATTTGGATTTATGAACAATCACTAAGACCCCAAGGTTGTCTTAAGCCCTTTAAAAACCTCATAAGCCTAGTTAAAGGCAAAATTATGAAAAATTTACACTCATTGTGATAGCTTAAGTATGGGGAAATTTATCCAAAGGTTTTTTGAGTGTCTTGCACTCCTATAAGTATGTTCTCATAGCTCTTTCAAGTTTTTATCAACATCAATATTTCCATGGTTAATAAGGTTATAGGTTAATGTGCAAGAATTCATGTGTTTCATGAAGGCACAAAGCATAAGGATGATCAGTGCAAAGTCTCCATTCTTCCCCCATTATCCTCACATACTTCATATGGTCACCATTTTGTCATAACATAACTCCTTAAAGTTCCCCAATTCCCACCATGAGAAGGAAGAAGAAAATCTCCAAGCATGACTCAGTTGTTCTCATGGAAAACCATCTCTAGGCTAAAAGTATATGAATGATGTCTTTTCTCAAGTTGTAGGGGTGATTTAAATATGTGGATGAGATCCTCTCTAAAAATAAACAAGATTCCATATGGCCCTCAAGACAAGCACACACAAACCAACTCCAAGTGAATTCATAAGCTATTTAGCATGGTTTAAGGTTTCTTAGTATTATTTAAGGTTGTTTAAGACTCTTAGGTTTCTTTTTCTCCCTTAATATGCTTGATTCACTCAGTCAAATGCATTACCTTGTTGAGTATCCAAATGGGGGATGTTTAGGTCTCAATAAGTGGTATTTGGTGTAGAGTTATAGTCCATATAAGGTCTTCCTAAAACATCTACTTCATAATGATTATATCAAGCCATTTTCACCTCATAGTGGGCTTTGGCTTCCAAACTCAAAACTCCAAAAGACTATTGCTTAGGTTTTTAAGTTGATCTTCAAGTTTGGAGGAAGATAGATAATAAAATTTGATTTAAGGATTAATTGTGATGAGTAATGATATGTATAATATCTTAAATAATATAAGAGCGTAATCACACAACCACTTATTACCTACATGTCCATCTTAGGCCTAGGGTGTCATATTAGTCTATGTACAGACTTCTCAAAAGGATTCATATCTTATGGAGTATATGCAGGAATTAGGCTTCATGAACCTAATAAATCACACCCTCAATAGAGGCCATAAATACCAAATATTCTAAAGGACTATAATGGAGAGGTTCCCAATCTAAGGATGCAGTAAGGACCTTAAATGATCACCTACAGCTAAACCTAGGTAGATGCAAGAAAGGACTACATGCTTGTGAGAATGACTATCTTAGGAAGGTAAATAAAATTCAAAATAGGTCAATATAGTCCCTTTTATGGTCTATAAAACCTTTCTCTTTCTCATTGACCTATAGAAGGGCTTTAATTATAATTAAGCGCTCCCAATCACCACGTACAGGACTACAATCAAGTTGTCTCCAAAATTGGGAGTAAGATGCCACATACACATTGAGATTAGAGATAAAAAAAATGAAAAGGGTATAGAGGTTATTTAAATATAAATTAATTTTAAAGAGTGACTAAAATAATCTAATCAATAGGACCCTCTAACTTTGCATACATAGTTGGCTTAATGCATACAGGTCTACCTAGTCAAATTAGACTAGCTAATTAGTTTGAAGTATGAGATATGTTATAATTAAAAATCCATATGAAAGTGACCCCATGGTGGTGTATGGAATATTTACTATCTTTATAGGTAGATTCAAGTTTAGAAGAGTTGCCTAGGCCTAATTGGGCATTCACAACACATAGGCCTATGTATGTATGGCTAGAAAAGTATGTTTGTTGTAGGTAAAGGGATAATCAATCCTAAATAAGTATTGATAAACCTTTAAGTAAAATCCATGATAGTTTCAACTCCATCATTAGTGATTAAAAAAGGAAATATATACCACTCAAGTCTTTGACATCAACTACTCTGAGCACCTAGTATATGATACGCCCCTAACCTATCACATGTATGAGGATAGTATTAGCCGACTTGTGGCTTACTTATCCCTCTTTTATGTTATATTATATTTATCTATTCTTTATTTTTATTAGTAGGTAGTCCTATGGAGTAACCATGGCCTAGATAGACTATATATAGGAGGTTTTGGGTAATCATTTATCATCATATTGTGAATTCTGCTCTTATTGAAGCTTGTAGAGGTTGCCCCCTCGAAGTGGCTTATCTATTATCATATATTTGGATATATTTTAGTCATATTTGGATATAATTCTGATATTATACTTAATTATTGAAGTAATTTCATTACAAGTGGTATTAGAGCTGCGATTTGGGCAATCTTTAGGTTGAAACACTAAATTTTTAAATTTTGTGATATATTAAAAATAATTTATAATTTCTTTGTAAAATTTTTATAAGAGGTGAGAAATAATAAAATTAATCTTATATTAAAATTTCATCTCATTTGGATCTATTTTACAAAATTTATCTCTATTTTATTATTTTTCATAAAATTACTCTATAGTGCGCAAATCAAAGAATTTTTTTGATTTATTTACATTTTTGGAAAGATTAGAAAAATTTGGCTAAGGTATGTTCTTTGTATATTTTTATTTGAGGCTGACATAATTCAAAAATCACTTGGTCAAAGTTGGGTCAAAAGTGCCAATAAGGGTCGACATCGTAAAACCCTTTTATGGCAAGTCCACAAACTCGGGGCTGAGGAAAGGGTGCTAAAACTCTAGGTAAAACTCCTAAAAAGGAAGATATGGAGTCAAAAGGGGGATGTACTAGACCCTTTGTACCAAGGTTTTCTAACATAGATCACAAAGTGAGTCAACTCGACTATAGTGTGCAAGGCATTCAGAGTGAGGTGCAAGACATACAATCTAATATGCAATCCATACAAGATATTTTGGGATATATCATGATGGCTTTAAACTTTAATCATTCAAATCATCAAGCTAACTCTATTTCACAAACCCACCAGGGTGGTTCTCCTAAACAGTCTACTTCAAATCTAACTCCATGGCCATAGAGGAACCTATTACCAAAGGTGGATATGCGCAAATTTGATGGAAAAGATCCACTTAATTAGATCAACCAAATGGAGAGTTTTTTTGACCTACATCAGATTCCAAGTGGATAGAAGGTTACCATGGCATCCTTGTATCTTGAACCTGATCAATTCATTTGGTATCGATGGTTGTGTGCTCAAAAGAAAAAGATGACTCTCAATGTCACTTGGTCAGTTTTTACAGAGGAGCTATAATTACACTATGGCAATAGTGTGACAGAGAATTACTTTAGCCAACTAGCAAAATTGTGACAAACTAGCTCTATCAAGGATTATATTCATCATTTTTAGAACCTGTCCTTACGTGTGGAAACAATTTCTAAAGCAAACTTGAATGACCTATTTTTGGGTGGACTCATGGACCACATCCAACATGAGGTACACATGTTTAATCCACTTAATATTTCTGATTCTATTATCCTAGCACGTAGAGCTGAGGAAAAATTCATAGCCAACAAGAAGTAGCCATTCACTCACTTCAAAGATCATAGCATATCATCACCAACATTTCCTCCACCTACTAGATTGACCCCTCATCAAATTAAAGAGAAGCGTGCAAAAGGATTATGTTTTGGTTGTGACAGCAAGTGGAGAAAGGACATAGATGTGCTGAGAAGAAGTTATTCTACATTGAGGGACCAAATGAAGATGAAGAAGTAGATGATGCCTCCAATGATGATGAGGAAGATATAGAGGAGGTACCTAAAGATTCCCAACCTATAATCTCTTGTCATGCACTTGCAGGTATTAGCACTCCACAAACTCTTAAGGTGGTGGGTTTCCTCAAGAAATAGAAGGTGATAGTGTTGATTGATTTAGGGAGCACACATAACTTTATAAACCAAAAGTTGGCCACTTGATTAAACTATTTCACCTACCCAGTACCAGAATTTTAAGTCATGATTGCAGATGGTGGCACAATTAATTGTTCAGGCAAATGCCATAGTATTAAGCTTACTATGGGTGGGTACAATCTCAACTCTCCTATGTTTTCTATTCCCATAGGTAACATAGACATTGTTTTGGGAGTCCAATGGCTCACAACCTTAGGGACCATTGAGATGAACTTCCAAGAACTATTCATGCGCTTTCATTCTGAAGGTAAGAAAATTGAACTACATGGATTACATGCAAAATCTCCACAATTTATTAGTTCACATTAGATGACTAAGATGCTAAAAAGGGGGGCAGAGGTAATTATTGCATGATTATGCTCCATAGAAGTTCAACCCACATAGGTATCTACACATCCTAATCTACAGATAATTCTTGAGGACCACTCATCTATTTTTGGGGCCATGCCAAAAGGATTACCACCAAAAAGAGAACATGATCATGCCATTCAACTAATTCTAGGTAGTCAACCACCAAATATCAGACCATATAAATATCCATATGCATAAAAGAGTGAAATTGAAAAGATGATCCATGAGATGCTGGAGGCAGGGATCATCAAGCATAGCCAAAGTGCATATTCATCACCAGTGGTCATGGTGCGAAAGAAGGATGACACATGGAGGATGTGCCCAGATTATAGGGAACTCAACAAGTACACCACCAAAGATAAGTTTCCTATTCTAGTAATTGATGATTTACTTGATGAGTTACATAGTGCTAATTATTTCACAAAATTGGATCTTTGCTCAGGGTACCATCAAATTAGAATCAAGGATGAAGATGTTCATAAAACTTATTTTAGAACACATGAGGACCATTATGAGTTTTTGGTAATGCCCTTTGGTCTTACAAATTCACCATCTACTTTTTAGA
Source organism: Torreya grandis (assembly GCA_037957365.1). Lineage (NCBI taxonomy): Eukaryota > Viridiplantae > Streptophyta > Pinopsida > Cupressales > Taxaceae > Torreya > Torreya grandis. The sequence continues at coordinate 561,655 of JARHVA010003765.1, read as the reverse complement.
GCTTGATGAACACTATTTTTAGGCCTTTTTTAAGGAAGTTTATGCTATTTTTCTTTGATGGCATGTTGATTTATAGTCAGACATGGGAAGCACATCTGCAACATGTGAAACAGGTGTTGATAGTTTTGTAGAAGCACCAACTTTATGCGAAGCCATCTAAATGTGCTTTTGGAGTACATGAGGTAGAGTACCTCAGTCACATTGTTTCCCATGAAGGTGTCAAAGTTGATCCCTAGAAGATCAAAGCGATAATGGAATGGCCCATGCCAAAAACTCTCAAAAACCTTTGAGGGTTCCTTGGACTAACAGGTTACTATAGAAGATTTATGAAAGGTTATGGCAGCATAGTAGCTCCACTCACTGCATTGCTAAAGAAGGATGCTTTCCATTGGAATGATGATGCCACCAAAGCATTTGAGAAACTAAAAGTAACTATGTACACCACTCCAGTTTTGGCTACTCCAGACTTCTCACAGACATTCATTGTTGAATGTGATGCTTTTGGGTATGGATTGGGGGTAGTTCTAATGCAAGAAGGAAGACCCATTACATTTTAAAGTCATCAATTCAAAGGTAAGAATCTATTAAAACCTATCTATGAGAAAGAAATGATGGCTATTCTTCATGCAGTTAAACAATGGATGCCTTATATGATGGGTAGACACTTTAAGGTGAAAATGGATCATGATAGTCTCAAATACTTTTTGGAGCAAAGATTATCATCTGAGGAACAACAAAAATGGGTAACCAAAATGTTGGGTTATGATTTTGAAATCATCTACAATAAGGGTAAAGATAATGTAGTAGCAGATGCACTATCTAGATGGGATGCATCCACAAAAGCATTACTTTGTGCAATGTCCATGTTGCAAGTAGATTGGGTGGATGAAGCTAGGGTAGAATAGGAGCAAGACAAGGATACACGGGTTCTAATTCAAAATCTCTAGCAAGTTAATTTATCCTCTAACAAATTTGAATGGAAAGGTAATGTCTTAGGGTATAAGGGTAGGTTATACTTGTGTAAAAATTCAGAGCCTAAGCATAAGATTCTTGCAGAATTGAATGCATCTCCAATTGGGGGACACTCAGGGTTCTTGAAAACTTATCATAGAATTAAGAAAGAATTATTTTGGGAAGGACTCAAGGGAGATGTACAAAATTTCGTGAAAGAATGCTTGATATGCCAATAGAATAAAGGTGAAATAGTTAAGACCCCATGTTTGTTACAACTATTAGAAATTCCTAGTCAAAGGTGGGAGGAGGTTTCCATGGATTCCATCACTGGGTTGCCTTGTTCTGAAGGTAAGAATGTTATTTTGGTCATTGTGGATAGGCTTACAAAATATGCCCATTTGTGTGCTCTCTCACACCCATTTTTAGCAAGTACAGTAGTGGCTATTTTTATGGAAGCAGTTCTCAAATTACATGGAACCCCAAAAATAATTGTAAGTGATCATGATCCTATTTTCACTAGTAATTTTTGGACTGAACTATTTTCTTGTTTGGGTACTCAGCTAGCTCATAGCTCATCTTACCACCCCCAATTTGATGGACAAATTGAAGTGGTTAACAAATGTTTAGAGGGGTATCTCCGTTGTTTTGTATCAGATAAACAAGAACATTGGGTTAAATGGCTACCACTTGTAGAATGGTGGTATAACACATCTTTCCATACCTCTTCTAAAATGTCTCAATTCTAGCACTATATGGTTACCATCCACCTTCCATCACTTCTTCATTAAAGGTGCACACCAAGGTTTGAGATGTGGAAGAGCACATTCAACATCAATAAGAGGTTTTGGCTAGTTTGAGAGAGAACTTAGCCTTGGCAAAAAATAGGATGTAGTAACAAGCAGATCAACACTGTAGTGAGCAAAATTTTGAGGTGGGTGACTGGGTATTTGTTCATTTGCAGCCTTACAAGTAGATGTCCTTGAAGTAATAGAAAAAGGACAACAAACTTGCTCCTAAGTATTATGGCCCTTATCAAGTCTACAAAAAATTGGAAGTGTGGCTTACAAGCTCGAGTTACCTCATTCATCTCACATACACCCAGTATTTCATGTTTCTTGTTTAAAGAAGGTCATTAGATAGAAAGTTTCCATCCAGATAGAGCTCCCAGAACTAGATGAAGAAGGACGAGTCATTTTGGAACTAGAGAAGATCCTCCAAACACATACTAAGATGTTGAGAACCACAGAGATTAGGGAATATTTGATCAAATGGAAAAACCAAAGAAGTAAAGATGCAACTTGGGAAGGTGAAGATTTTCTACAACAACATCTAGAGTTGTTCAACATTGAGGACAACATTGGTTTGAAGGGGAAGGGCATGCTAAACCCCTAACCTATCACATGTATGAGGATAGTATTAACTAACTTGTGGCTTACTTATCACTCTTTGATGTTATATTACCTTTATCTATGCTTTCTTTTGATTAGTAGGTTGGCCTATGGAGTAACCATGGCCTAGATAGACTATATATAGGAGGTAGTGGGTAATCATTTATCATCATATTGTGAATTATACTCTTATTGAATCTTGTAGAGGTTTCCCCCTTGAAGTGGCTTATCTATTATAATATATTTGGATATATTTCAGTCATATTTGGATATAATTCTGATATTATACTTAATTCTTGAAGTAATTTCATTACAGTATAGGCCAAAGATGGTCATAGCAGACCTAAAGGGGAAGAATGATAAGAGGTAGGGGTCTGATCCATTATGAGACTATATAAAAAAAATTATTTAAGTGTAAAATAATTTTTATAAGGCCATGAAGTCACCACAAGCACCTATAGGTGGCCTTATGGCTTGAAGATTAGTTTAGGCCTATAAGGCCTATAACCCTACTTAAGCCCTCAAACCCCCAACTCCATTCTTGTGATAACACAAGATCTTAAAGTAGTTTTAAATCCATAAAAAAAATTATGATGATTTTATAGGTCTTAAAATGTGTTTCAAAGATAGGGGAAGATAAAAAGAGTGCCTTTTTGGCCTAAAAGCCTTCCTCGAGCTCTCTCCTCATAATGTGCTAGTTTGAACTATAAGTTTAGATGCTCATATATTAAAAGAGGAGATGCATGTATCCCAATGATATTAGGTTAATTTTATTTCCCCTATTTTCTTTCCATACATGGTGGAGATTTTTTTTTTAAATTGGTAGCTCTATGAACAATCCCTAAGATTGTAAGCATGCCCAGACTACCTAGTGGAAACCTGAGGGCTACCAACCTTTGCTAAAATATCACCATAAAAGATACATATGACTAAGATATATTAGTTATATTTTAGGGTTATATTTAATAAATATTAATTTCCTTAATTTTTCAATCCAAGGCATGTCCTTTATGAACCATCATTAAGATGGTAGGTCACTCTAAACCCTCCAAAACCCTCATGGAGAATCTGATGGACAAGAAACTCTTCATGATGATTATAATAACCATGAGATACCATGAAAACATCATGAGGACACTTAAAATTCATATTTTATCCATGTGCACCAGAAATTTGGCACGTGTGAGACAAAATGTGTAGAAAAAAGGCTTGTGAGGTCTAGTTTTGGGTCTATTTTCATAATTCCCAAGCATGTTAAGGACCCTGAGTGAGTTGAAAGGCCTCTCAATCCTATAAAGAGGTGTAATGGTATCAAAACAACCAATATTAAAACCCCATAATAATAAAAATAAAAATAATGAGTATACCTAAAGGCAAGGAGAGGAGATAGTCATCATTTACATTAAGGAAAGATTATTACAGATCTGCTCAGATGATAAATAGGTTTCCTAGAATATAATAACCCTTGCATAAACTTTTATAGGACCCTAAAAAACTCAAAAAATTATTTAATATTCCTAAGTCTTAGGTCTCTCACCCACTAGGAGACAAATACATTGAATGAGCTATGAATGACATGAAAATTGCTAGCTAGGTGAGTAGTGACCATTTTCAAATAAGTAACTGCCTCTCATAATGGGTGCATGACCTCTCATTGAATATCAAGGAGTGATGGATTAGTTTCAAGGTGCAAGGTGTCTGCATGGGATCAACTATGACCAAAAATAGACCATCCACCACACTTATATGCCCAAGGGCTCATTAAAGGCCATTATGCAGCCAAGGCAACACATGGGAGGACTTATGGGACTATTACTAATCCTAATTCATATTTGTAACTGACTATTGAAAGAATGGTGGTCAACATGGCCTCTACGCTACACTTCTATGCCACATTATCTTTCTCTCTCTTTCTCATGTTTTATAAATTAGGCTTAGAAAGCTATTGTATGCATCCCTCTATTGGGTATGAGGAAGTTCTACCCATTTACATATGAAACCTTGAGATAACATAAAGATCAATTCAAACTCCTTTTATTTTTTTATTCTAGTGTGTTACACTTTTCTTATTTGCATAGCTAGTTGATTCTTCTCCCTTTGTAGGTCTGTGCTTTCACCTAGGTAGTAGTGGATTGTCTTATGTAGGTTATATGGTGTGAAAGTGCCAAAGATTATGTTTGTAGTGAAAACTGATTGGTAGTGTCTTAAACCATAGATCTCATTCATTATCCTCAAACCATAGTCACTTATTATAACCTCCATATGAAACATTAATGTGTAGGAGTATTTTGGAAAGAGTGTGTGTTAGCATTCAGTCTTTGTTCTATCCATAAGTGTTATTTAAGGATCAAGTAGAGAAGACACAACATATAGTTCATCACCTCATGTATCTTAGGTTTGATTTCATTCTTCTTTTATCCCTTTCCATTATTAAAATAAGTAGGTTTAGGAATTGAGCTTAGATGATGCATCAAGGGAGCTAGTCCCAAAAATAGAGATTCACCTCACCTAATAGGCTACCCATACCTAGAGGTGATCCCATTGTATCAAATGGATGAGTCAAGTCTAAAAACCTTTTACCTTAAAGGGTAAAACCTAAACTAATAACATTACCTTCAACATTTTGATAATAAAGGATATCATATCGAAATACATACTTGAAATCTTGTTTATGAATGTGAGTCTTTTCGTAGGAATCAATGTTTGGAGGATAAGTTTGGTGTTCAATAAATTATCTTTGTATTATGGGATTTGTTGAATGGTGATAGCCTCAATGTGTTAGATAAGTGGATATTTTGGTTGAATGGAATATGGAGACTTTCTTATTTGGATAAGAAAAGTGGAATCAGTAATAACTTGGTGTAGATGAAAAAGAGATGTTGAAGATGCAAGTGAATCAGCAATAGTATATTGATCTCAGGGGATAAGTTTGATGATAAAATAAGCAAATTTTATGGCAAGGGTAATGGCTATTTGATGATAAACAAGGATATTTTTGCTTTTTCATTGATAATTACCATTAACTTGGTAGAAAATGAGTTAGTAGTTTCTTAAAGCATGCAAAAATGTGATGTATAAATCAAGGGCTACTCTCATGCCTAGGATTAAGGCTTCATATAAACCATGTTGTTAGTGACATCCAAATTAAGGTGAAATGCCAAAGGGATAATTTTATCAAGAGGACTAGTGAGGATACAACCTACCCTAACTCTTTGAAAACATTTGGTGCCATCAAAATGAAGGGTGTAAGTATCTTCATGTAAATTCATATTAATTTTAGGAAGTTCTTCGATAACTACTTTTGGTTTAGTAGTATAGAGGAATATAGAGGACCCTTCAAAATGTCTTGCTTCAATATCAACATTGAAGTTAAAGAAGTATTTTTTAAGAGATATGGCATGATTAAGACATTCAATATAGAGAATATTATCTTCAAGAAGACCATCTTTAAGGTGGTTATTTGTTGGTAGAGGACCTACTACAAGTTGATCAGTAACTATTTGTCCTTTGATAAATTTTTATGTAATAATTCAGAGATTAAATTTCATGAGAAGGACCATTCATTTGTTAATTCTATCTCCAAGAAGAAAGGCTTTGGAGAAGAAGTGATATATTAGGTTAAAATGAATGATAACGTAAGTTTTTTGATAAAGCATATAATGTTAGAGCTTTTTAGAGACATAATATATGGTGAGGCAATCAAGTTCTACTTTTGTATAACATTTATCATAGTCAATGAAGCCTCAGTTGATATAATAGATGGCATATTCCCTTATGGTATCATCATGTTGAGCAAACATTTCCCCAACTGATATAGGTGTGGAATAAGTATATAAGATTAAAGGATGATTACTCAAAGGTGTATGAAGAGTGGGTAGATGAAGTAAATATTATTTCATATTATCAAATGCTTTTTAACAATGATCCATCCATTCTATAGCATTACCTTTCTTGAGAAGGGAATTAATAGAATAGATATGGTAAGCCATTTTGGGGATAACCCATCTAATTGCCCCAGATTCACCAAGGTAAGTGTGAATATCTAAAATATAGTGATGGATGGGCATATTGGAAATAGTTTTGAACTTGGTGGGATCTATATCAGTGATATGAAAAGAGACTAAGAACCTTAGTAATTTGCTAGATGTGATACTGAAAACACATTTGTAGGGATTTAGTCTAACTTTATATTTAATGAGGTGATAGAATATGATATCAAGATCAGAGAGATGAGTATTTAAACTATTAGACTTGGTAATGAGATCATCCATATAGGTTTCTACAATCTTATGGATAAGATCAATAAAAAATTGGGTCATCGCTCATTGATAGGTAACTCCATCATTTTTTAGGCCAAAGGGCATTTTAACATAATAATAGGTGCCCTATTCTATGGTGAAATCTATCTAATGTTGGTCTTTAGGGGAAATTTGAATTTGATTATAACCCAAGAAACCATCCATAAGGGACAACATTTCATAACCAGTAGTGGAATCGATGATGGCTTCTATAAAATGCAAAGGGAAGTTGTCTTTGAGATAGACAAGATTGAGATTATGAAAATCAATACAAATGTGAATGACCAAGATGACATTATTTCAAATATGAATAATGTTGGAGACCCCATTCTAAATAGTCCACAGGGTTGATAAAATTGGCATTGATAACTTTAATGATTTCTTTATGGCATAAATTAGAAACTTTGGGTGGAAAATTTTGTTATTTTTGTTGCATGAGTTTTACATCAGGATAGGTGATGATATTATGCACCATGATGGGAAGGTCAATATTTTGCATGTCCTCATAGGACCAAGTAAAAGTCTCATAATATTTATCAAAGAATAAGATAAAATTATCATGTTTAGTTGGTGTAAGTTTGTGAGAGATTGTAATTGGTTGAGTCCATGATGGGGTACCATATTTTATTCTCATAGTTTCCTCTGTAAAAATATAATTTCCATCTTGGAAATGTTATGGTGCGTTAGGTAAAGAGGAAATGGGATTTTCTTTAGGATCAATGCTAGTGATGCAGTTGTTAAAACAAAGGGATTTCTTCTTAAAATTCCCAAGTTTGTGATGTTGTCAAGATAGTTGAGGTTCTCAGGCATGAAGTAATTCAAGAATGGATTCATTGTTAGGTAAAGTGGGAAGAGGACCATAATACTTTACATCTACTTCAAGATCAATAACTTTGTTACCATGGGAATCATATTTAGAGTGTATATGATGTACATTTGTGGCCTTGGCATTGAGTGCAATCTCAAGAGTAGGTGGAGTAGGGGAAGAAGGTTGATCAGATTTGATTAGGTTATTGTTAACATCATTAATGGGGGAGAATTATATGTAATTATTGGTTTTATAGGTGGTATAGAAGATGTATGGATTTCCATAGGTTTAGAAGGTAATATTTGTTTGACCAACCAAGGAATATCAAGGAGTAAAGAATTAGTAGGAGGTACATGAACTTCATGTACTAACTCAAATTTAGTGGAAATGGTATGAACATCACAATTATAATCATGTATTTGTGTTAAAGTTTTATGATAATGTTGAACATCCAAGTCTGGTGATTGAGCTTGGGCTATGATGTAATTATCATCATGTTGGAGAAATTGTACATGCTTGAGATTTAGGAGGAATTTTATAAGGGGAAATGCCTAGATCACTGAATTTATGCAGAGACATGATTAAATGATCTTGGAATAATTTTTCCACTCCATAATCATTGCATGTGTAGGCATCTTCTATGTAATAAGCTTCTTGAGAATTTCATGGAGGGGGAAATTAGTGATCTCATCAATGAGGGGGATGGTGTGATCATAAGGAAATAAATAAAGAATAATATACTTTAATATGTAAAGAAGTATCTTAATAGTGTTGAAGGTAATTTATAAATCATTAGGCTCATCATCATCAAAATCAGCAAGAGTTACATGTAAATCTAGATTCATGTTGATGACTTCAGGTAAGGGAAAATTATTGATCATTAAAATGGTGGGGATATGTTATTGAGATTTAGGATTTGGAAGTTGAATACTCTAAGGGTTAGAACCAAACTCATGTTCATACCTTTTTCCATTATGAAATAAATTTATACATTATCTACCAGAATAGGCAATAGCCCTTATTCTATGAGTCCAGGTCATTCCAAGAGTATGTTGTAGGATAGGGGTAAATCGAGGACCATAAGCTTAGTTTAAATAGTCTTAGGTTTAATTGTAAGAGGGATATAAATAAAACCAAGTTGATTTTGATTAGTTTTATCAAATTCATAACATGTTAAGTGGGTTTGATTGAGATGATCTTTATTATATCCAAGTTATTATATGATACACAAATATTTCACATTAATATCAAACCCTTCATCTACTAATACTTTACAAATGAGGTTGGTATTAATGTTTATTTTAATGAATAGGGGTGGATCATCAATGTGAAAGAGGATCTCATCATTAATCATATCTTCTTAAAGGAATTAGATGGATGGTTTGAACAATGACAAATGGATTCAATGGTATGTACTTTGGTTGGTTGAGACTCATGAGAGGGTGGTTCTTATTCTATAAAAGATGGTTCTTCAATTTATTATAGTTGTTGTATGAGGAATTTTCAATGATAAGGGGAGGTATGAACTAACTACATAAAAGGTATCTTTCAAGGAATGGTTTTAAGTTCTTATAAGAAGTTCTATGGGTTTTGGAAGAAGAACCAACACAAAATTTAGAAGGTAAATTAGATTTTAGAGGAATAGAAGTGGTTAGGGGTGTGAAAGGAGGAGATGGTTCCACATTAGGTTCTAAATCTAGGTGAGTGGTTATGGTGCCTTTGAGGAGTTTTTCCTCTAAATATGGTTTCTTAGGTTTAATGACAAGATCATTTTGAGTCAATTTTTTATGATAATTTACCTTAGCCATGTTGACATACAAAGAATTATTGTAATATTGATCATAGTCAATGTCAATAGCACAAACATCCTTGTTATCTTATTGAGAATTAGATGTGGAGAAATATTTTTATTTATTATAATAGTAACCTTATGGATCTTGTCATTTTTTAGAAGAGATGTAATCTTGATGACAGAGTTGAATCATGGCTTCATGATTTAATGAATCACCAAGCATATAGGAGATAGCAAATTTGGTAAGCCCTCTACAAGTTTCATGGGAGTAACCAATGTTGGCATGGAACCAATAAAATTATTTAGGGTCATACCATTTGGGATGATTATTAGGATAAGTAAATGGTTTAGAAGGTACTAAAAATTATTTCATTTGTCGCACAGTTAATGGTGTGTGAGAATATGGGGGATTGTTAGTTTTGGCAATTCCTGGCTTAGTTTGAGGAGTATTTTTGGTTATTGAATTAATATAAGTTTTAAAATACCCTTTGATTAATTTTGTATTAGGTTTAAATTGTTTCATTAAGAATTATTGACATTTGGCTTGGTCAAGAGCTTTGTTAAGCATTTGAGGGGTAAAAATTCAAATTTTATACTGAAGAGGAGTTAGGGAAGTTATAAAGAGTTTAAATATATTATCATCATTCATGTTATGGTCAGCCTTATGGGCCAAATATTTCCATTGCTTGATAAAATCATGAGCTGATTCAGTGGGAGATTGCTTAGCATTGATGAAATGGCTAAGGAATTTTTAAGGAAGATCATTGTATTAAAAATATTTAACTAGAGGCTTGATTAAATCCTCTAGTTTCTATATGGAATGTTTTGGAAGTTGTTTGCACCATTTAATTACATTTTAAGTGAAGTTTTTAACCAAAATTTTAGTTATGTTAAAATTATTAGTTTGGATCCACTCCTTGTGAAGATTGTTGAATGCCTTAAGGAAAGATGCAGGGTCTTTAGTCCCATCATACTTAATAGTTGGAGATATGTTACCAATATCAATGGAAATAATGAAAGGGGATAAAGGATAATTTTATATTTTTTAAAGCATATTTTCATTCATTATAGGTTGTGGAATGACATTTCCCATGACATATCTAAGAGGTGGAGGAATAAAATTTTAGTTATTTTGAGTGAGGAGAACAGGAGGTTGATTAGCCACAATGATCAAATTTTTATTTAGTTGCATTATTTGAGAGGTGTTATATGTTTGCATTATGTTCATTTGTTTCACTATTTGTGCAATAATTTGGGTTGTATCAATTGGTGGGGTGGTGTTTTTAGGAAGACTCCCCAAATTGGTATTAGGTGGAGGGTTCTTAGGAGATGGATTACCAATGGGGTTATTAAATAGACTTACATCAATCACCCCCACATTGTGATTATATTCTTGAAGATGGTAATTATCTTGATAGGTATGAAAAGGATATAATCCACCTACCTCATCTTGGGGTGTGATTTTAACCATATTACAATCCAAAGATAAGAGAGGGGAATAAATAATCCAAGAAAGAGGATTCCCTTGGCAGGTAAAGAAAGGAAGGAAGGAGCACCCCATATAGTGTTTAAATGGATTCAAGTTATCTAAGAAGATTTTTATAGGGTATTTCATGATTCTTGATGAAGCAAATAGAATTTTTAGGAAAGAAGAAGAAGAGTCAGGGATAGAGTCAACCAAATAGAGAACAAAGTCATCTAGACAAATAATAGGGTCGGCCAACTAGGTTGATAATGTACTAATAAAACATAGGATGATAAGAGTATACATTCATATGGGTTAAATATGTACTACTAGATAGGGGGAAAATAAAAAGATATGAATACACAATCATTTAGGTCGACTATGTACTGTAGACAATAAGGTGAAAAACATAGTCTATAATAGAGTATATCAACCAAGATGATAGTGTTCTAAAATAGGGGGGAATTTACAAGATAGTTTGAAACAATAATGAAAGAAAACACACAAATTATTGGATCAATTTTATTGATCCAATTGGGTCACATAGCATAAACCTTGCACCAACACTGGCCAATGCAAGTTTTGAAATACAACACACAATGATCAAAGGGAAAGAAATCAACTAAAAATTAAATTCTAACTAATTTTTTTCCCTAAGTGTTATTATATTATTAGTTACCTAAATCAACTAGGTTGATAATGTACTGATAAAACATAGGATGAGAAGAGTATAGATTCATATGGGTCAACTATGTACTACTAGAAAGGGGACAAAATAAAGATATAGGAATACACAATCATTTCGGTCGACTATGTACTATAGACAAGAAGGTGAAAAACATAGTCTATAATAGAGTATATCAACCAAGATGATAGTGTCATAAAATAGGGTAAATTTACAAGATAGTTTGAAGTAATAATGAAAGCAAACACACAAATTCTTGGATCAATGTGATTGATCCAATTGGGTCACATAGCACAAACCTTGCACCAACACTAGCCAATGCAAGTTTTGAAATACAACACACAATGATCAAAGAGAAATAAATCAACTAAAAATTAAATTCTAAATAATTTTTCTCCCTAAGTGTTATTATATTATTAGAAAGTTTTGATTCTAATGTGATAGGAAAGTTGGCTAAAATAAGGAACTAGAAAGTAGTTTAAGGTTGGTTTTAGGATATTTCGGCTGAAAGGGATTTATATTAGCAATTATATTGGATTGGTATTGGGGCCTAACCCCTCACTTCACAATCCCATAGTGATAAGTTTTTTGGGTGATTTTCCAATATATACCATTAACCACATATTTATACTTGGATAGAAAACCAAGTCAGCTTCCACCATGGTGATGAAATCCAAGTAGGTAGGCCTTGGAAAGACAAATGTTTATATTATTTTTGAATGTTAAGTGATTTAGTGTGTGTACAAAAGATTAAAATAGTGTAACTAAAATTGTAATTTTGAAAACCACTTATTTAGACTGTGTGAGTTACTCTAAGCATGAAAACAACTAAAAAGGAAATGTAAATTTATTACTAGTAAATAGATGTTAATTCCTTGATTAAAAATAGTATAGAGTCAGTTTAGGTGACATTGTATGAAAATAATATAGAATATATTTGATTGGGTTTTTTTATTCTATAGAATCAAGGTATTTAAAAATAGGTTTAAAATTTTGACTATGTTTCTCAAATAGAAGATAGACTACAAAACTAAGTTGACCAAGTTGACCTAGTTAGCTATAGGTTTGTAGCTTTGAACACTGCTAACTTGGAAAAATAGAACTAAAGGATGAATTGAAACGATAGAGAGAGATGATAAAGGAAACTTGGTTTTATTGAAGATGATTTATATATTTTAAATTTTTATGCTATAGCGATTAATTATTGATTTTAAATTATGTAAACTGGGTCGATTGGTTCAACCAAGTTTTGTAAAACTCTATATGTTGAAGAAGAAGAATGAATAGAGTCAACATGTTTGATAGTGTTTATTGACCTATATGTTGATAGAAGATAATAATATACATAGATGACTTATTATACAATGTATGCTAATCTTAAATTAAATAATAATAGTGGGTTGAACTACTCAATCTAGTAACTTGTGGTTGATGAAGACCTGCACAGACTGAACATAGTCATTTTGAAGTGACTATGTATTAAACTTTTGTACAAAAAGTTATAACTATATCAACTAATTTGATATATTATTTTAAATATATAAAAATATAATAAAATGATAAAAATTATGGCATGAAAGAAAACCTACAAGGGTTAGATTCACATTGGGTTCACCAAAATGTATACAAAGGGAAATTCAACTGATCTATAAATCAATCCTAGCTCAGAGAAGATAAATTCTACTTACACTTTTAATTTTTGATACATTAGATATTCAAGGTCATGAGAAATATGGATCTACTAGACCTAGCCAAGGGATATCTTACCACAATAAATTCACTAGGTAGGGTTCCAAAGCCTCCAATCAAGCAAAACTATGCAATAACCCTTACTAGGTCTGATGTTTTCATATTAACTAATGTATAATTGACAAAATTAAAGTAAAATTCTAATCTAGTATTCACCAAATCTTGTGGTACAAAGTGGGGGTTAGTAAACATAAAAAAAGGTAAACATGCATAAGAGAATGTTATTTAAGCTATGTATAGGTAAGACTCTAATCCATGGAGAGAGTAATATATTCAAAAGCCCTTACTTATGCTACTTTTATCTACTAAAGAGAGGAGTAAATTTATATATACTTATCTTGAATACAAACCCATCGAGACTCAATCTCTCCTTTGGCCAAAGGTACTTCAAAAGAGGTTATTTTGGTTTGTAAGGATCACTAAGAAAGGTTAAAGCATCTAAAACCTATCCACAAGACAAGAATCTTCTCCAAGTAGAAACCCTAAGCTAAGACTCCTCAAGTATAATTTTAGAAGAGTATATTGTAAAAAAGAATAAATGAATAATTAACTTTTGTTTTCTCTAATAAATGTCAAAATTAATGCATTTACATAGTTAAATCAAACCCTAGTCCTTTTTGAAAGTTTTGATGATAAGGTTGGCCCAATTGACTCTGTATCTTTATTAAAAAAAACAAATTAGGTCTTATTCTATGTTATCCAAGGGCCAAGCTAGACCTTAAATGAGTTTTGTCAATTAGAGTACAAGGTCGATGGGGTCGATAGTATATCATAAACCATCAAAAAGCAATTTAGGCTAAGGAAGGGTTGATGAAGGTGGAAAATGACTAGAGGAATAAAATCTTAGGAACATGTTTATATGATATGTTTGGAATGATAATAAGTATTACTATAGGGACAACAATCTTGAAAAGCACCAATGGTCTGCCCACCCCTTGCCTAGTGTACCCTTTAATGCATGAACTCAGAGAGATTGAGACTCTATAGGTTCCTTCAAGAGAGAAAGAATCATTAATTGATAGATTTTGAAAAAATTATGTGTATACACAATGTTATTTATTCTTGTTTTGATACAAATAGGTGAATCATTAGCTTAAAATATAATTTCATCATTTGTCATTTCTTCTTCTAAAAATTCTATGGATGGTTTGGTATAATTAAATTATTTCAATAGCATGTAATTATATAGGTTCATGGGTATGAAGAGGTAATTTGGACTCACTAGATCAAGTTTATTATATATCTTGTAGTTATTGCATAAGGAACTTGTGATTAAATGGATAAGCTCTTACTAATTCCATGAGACTAATTTTTCAAGGCATAGAGTTAAGTTCATTTAAGAAGTTCTAGTGAGGTTTAGTATAAGAGAGAGTGTGAGGATTAGGTTAATTAGGTGGAGTTATTTTTGAAAGTATTAGAGGATTTATTGGTGGAGTTGGATCATTGCTAGTGGATGGTTTAAAAGATGAAATTTGAGAATTAGTAGTATCTTTAAGTAGTTGATCATCAGTAGATGGTTTTTTAAGTTTGGTAATAGGATATTTGTGAGTAGGTTTGTGGTTATAATTATCTTTATTTAAATTCACATATTGATAATTGGTATAATATTGATCATAATCGGCATCAATGACACAAACATTTTCATTAGAGTGTTATGTTGTGGAATTTGAGGGAGGATATTTTTGAGATTTTGAATTTGTAGGTTTGAAAAATGTTCACTTTTGAAAAGCTTTAATATGATCAATATGTCATATCCTAATCATTTCATCATGATCAAATTTCTCACCTAACATGAATGACAACATAAATTTTATAAGCCCATGACATGTTTCATGAGAATAACCAATGTCAACATTGAACCAACAAAATTTATTTGGATCATACCATGATGGGGGAGTAGTATTTTATATGTGAAAGTTTTATATGGAGATAAAATATTCTTCACTTTGGAAACCATCAAGGGTGTGTGAAGGGTAGATTGAGTGTAGGATTTTACTACTCCTATTTTAGATGGAGGGATTTTAGATTAAAATGTTTTGCTATGATTATATTAGTTGAAGTTTGGAAAGATTCCTTGATGAAATTATGAGATGGTTCAAATTGGTTCATAAATTTTGTATTTTAGCTTGATCAAGATCTTATTTTAAGGTTTGAGGAGAAAACATTATAACCTTGTATTGAAGAGAAGGTTTTAAGGTGGTAATAAATATTTTAAAGATATTGTCATCACTCATGTTATGATCAGCTTTATGAGCTAATGATTTCCATATTTTGATAAAGCTATGTCATGATATATCTGTTTGTGGGTCATTCTTCACACCAATTTAGAAGGGAAGGGGATCATACAACCTCTCCTAAAAAGAGATCTAAAAATCTCCCCAGTGTTTATATTTACAAAGTCTTGGCAGACTAGGTAACATAGTTGGTCAATGTAAATAGTTCCAATACAAGTGGCCTTTGTTGTTTTAAAAATTTAAATGTAGTTTCAAATTTAACATGTATGAGTTAAATGAAAGTTTTTGTGGTTTTATTTATGAATTTTAATTATGCTCTGATAAATAACAATATAAACTTGCATATTCATATTTTACCCAAATATAAATCAATATTTTCAAATTTAAAAGAAGTAAATGCAGTTGATTTTTAATGTTCATTCAATTACATTATAAACATTAAAAAATGTGTTAATATTAATGAACATGATTTTTCAAATCAAGATAAATAGATCAAAAACAAATTACATTCATAGCTAGTTAAGTGCAAACTACAAAAGTAGTTTAGAGAAATTAGGATGAAAAATCAGTTTCGAAAACTATAGATGTAAAAAGTAGTTTCATAAACTATAGGTGTAAAAAGAATTTTTTGAATTAAAAATTACACATATTTTACCTAAATGAGATTCAGCAATTTTGAGAATCAAGCAATGAAAGTATGGTTGACTTATTTTTTTGTTCCATTACACATATCCAACAATGCATTAAAAATAATGGAATAAACTTTACAATTGAAAGATAGCTTATAAACCTACTGCATTCAAATGTGTTTTGATCACAACAAACCCCAAATTAACAAATTTATTAAAAAAAGTGACAAATAAAAGGGAAAAGAGAAAAACCATGTGAAATGAAGAAGAATATGAAATGTGGATTGAGCAAATCCCATAAAATCATTCCTTAGCATATCTAGTATAAATGTTACAACAACAACAAGATGATGCAAAAGTCTAAGGGGAATTTAACCATGAGAGAAAGAGAAAATAACCACCATATTGCATGTGCAATAAATGAACACAATTCTCCATGTCTTTAAATTAATCAAGATTTTGTTTTGAATAACAATGTTTGGATCCACAATAATCATCTAATTACAAGATTCACTAGCATAACAACATGGCCAAGAATAAGATGTTTGGACACTTATGTTCTTATGTGAAGTGATCCTTAAAATTTTATAATTATACCTAATCCTCTCTTATCCATTTGTATCCATCCCTATTCATCTTTAATCCTCTCATAACCATCCCTAATCATCCCTAATCACCTCACATTTATTCCTAGTCGTCCCTAATCACCCCATCATCATCCAATGTCATCCAACATATTCTTGAATCCCTTATATCCAATAACACTCCCTTCCATAGTGATATAATAGGTTTTACATTTGATATTAACCCTTTTACATAATCATAAAATCCCTTAAAGTCAAAAAAATCAAAAATTAATAGGAAATCCATAAAAATCTAAAAATTTGAAAATTCTAAGAACCTTATAGAATTAGAAAGAATCCAAAAATCAAAATAATGTAGGACATGAATATGATTTTATGTGTGTTTGATTTTTTTTTTTTTCTTATTGATGACTTAATATATATGCATATTACAATAATTTCATCATGATTTCTCCATATCATGGTGCATCATGGCATGCACTTGTACTTAAGTCAGTCTAGCGGCATATGATAACAATGTCATCATAGTTTTTCACATCATGGTGCATATTTTCACATGCCATATCAAAATAAGGTTTTTAAACCAATCAAAATCATGAAAAATAATTGCAACATTATACCTACCCATCATCTACATTAATAATCATTCCCCCATTAGTAGCATCATTTTATCTCTCAACCATCCAATTATTCTAACTAACTATCCATATTAACAAGAATTCTCACAACCTAAGTGTGTAGACATCATTTATCCACATCCCTTATCTAATCCAACCCCTTATTCATCCAAGGTATATTCACAATAATCCAACTTGATCCACCATAAGTCAATCTTCATCATCCATTCTCGGGGCATCCTCATGTGCCCATGTTTTTTTGACAACTTCATCTTTGAAATTTTGTTATACCATCATCACTCTATATCAGCTTATATAATTCATGTCATCTATCAATGTGATCATCTTATCATTAATCCATGCAATAAATTAAATCATTTATATATGCTTTAAAATCAATCAATTAGTCATCCATCCAATCTAATCTCATTATTTTTCAAAGGGATATATCTTTCCCAACTATGCCTCCTTGCTAACATCATTTCTTGTGTAAAATCAAGTGTGCAGCTTTTCCATGGCATAAATAATTCCCAATCCAATATTTTAACCTTTTTTAGTATATATATGTTGGCGGGTCATTTGTCACACCAATTTGGGATGGATGGAGAATATCCAACCTATCATGAAAGTAGATTCAAAAATCTCCCCAAGGTTTATAAATATCAAGTCTTGGTAGACTAGGAGCCCAGTTGGTCAATGCAAATTGTTTCAATAGAAGAGGCCTTTGTTGATTTTAAATTTAAACATAGTTTCAAATTTAACATATATGATAGAAATTATATTTTTGGTGGTTTTATATATTATTTTTAAGTGTGTTATAATAAATAACATAAATGTGCATATTTAGATTTTGAAAATATAAATCAGCATTTTAAAATTTAAAATAAGTAAATGTAATTAATTTTAATTTTAATTCCATTGCATTATAAATATACAAAAATGTGTTAATAGTTATGAATAGTATTTTTCAATCAATACAAATTGAGAAAATACAAATTGCATTCATATCTAGTTAAGTGTAAACTACAAAAACAATTTTGGGAACTTTAGGGTGCAAAAAGCAGTTTCAAGAACTACAAATGCAAAAAATAGTTTTGGTAACTATAAGTGCAAAAATAAGTTTTTGGAATTGTAAATTACACAAACTTACCCCAAATGATATTCAAAAAATTTGATATTTTAGAAATTTAAATATGGTTGACTTGATTTTTCATTCCATTACCCATATTCAATAATGCATAAACAATAATGGGATACACTTTACAATCGAAATACAAATTATAAACCCTAATGCATTCAAATGTGTTTTGATTAAAACAAACCCTTGATTAACATATTTACAAAAAAATACAAAATAAAAATGAAAATAGAAAAATCTTGTTTCAATGAAGAAGAATTTGAAATGGTGATTAAGAAAATCCTAAGAAATCAATCTGTAACCTATCTAGTATAAATGCAGCCATAAATAGAAGATGATGGAAGAGTCTGAGGGGAATTTAACTATGAGAGAGAGAGAGAGAGAGAGAGAACATAACCACCATATTTCATGTGTAAAAAATGAACACGAGACTCCACATCTTTCAATTGATCAAGATATTTATTTTGAATAATAATGTTTAGATCCATAATAATCATCTAGTTACAAGATTCAATAGCATAACAACATGGCCAAGAATAATATGTTTGGACACTTTCATTCTTATGTGACATGATCATTATAAGTTTTTCATTATCTCTAATCATATTTTATCCATTTGTATCCAATTTTATCCATCCCTAATCCTATTGTATCTATCCCTATTTATATGTAATCCTTTTGTAACCATCCCTAATCATCCCTAATCACCTTGCATCTAATCCTAGTCATCCCTAATCACCCCCATCATCATACAATGTCATCCAACATCATCATGAATCCCTTACATAAATTACCACTCCATTTATTAGTTCTATTATAGGTTTTCCCTTTATTAGTAACCCTTGTACATAATCAAAAAATCCCTAAAAATCATAAAATCCAAAAAAATAGAAAATCCAAAAAATTCATAAAAATAATAAATTCTAAAAATTCCAAAAACCTTATAAAATCATAAAAAACAAAACTAAAAAATAATGTAGGACATGGATTTGATTTTATTTTTTATGTGTGTTTGCTTGTTTATTTATTTTTCTTGTTGAGTTTTGACTTAGTACATATGCATATTACAATAATGTCACTGTGGTTTTTCCATATCATGGTATATCATGTCATGCACTTGTACTTAAATTAGTCTAATAGCATACAAAAACAATGTCATCATGGTTTTTCCATGTCATGGCGAATCTTGTCACATGCCATCTCAAAATAAAGTTTTTGCACCAATCATAATCACTCACAATAATTATAAAGTTGTCTCTACCCATCATCTACATCAATGATCATTCCCCCATCAACAACATCCTTTCATCTCTAAACCATCCAATTATTATAACTAACTATCCATATCAACAAGAATCCTCACAACCTAAATGTGTAGACATCAGTTTACCATATCCCCTATCTAATCTAATCCCCTATTCATCCAAGGTTTATTCACCACAATCCAACTTGATTAAATCCAACTCAATCCACCATAGCTCAGTCTTCACCATTCAATCTTGGGGCATGCTCATATGCCCATTTTTTTTGGATTTTTCATCTTTGAAAATTTATTATAACATCATCACTATATATCAATGTATAAAATCCATGTCATCAATCAATGTGATCATCTCATCAATAATCTATGTACTTAGTTACATATTTTATCTATGCTTTAAATTAAATCAATCAGTCATCCATATAATCTAAGCTCAATGTTTTTCAATGGGATATATCATTCCCAAGTTTGTATCCTTGTATATACCATTTCCTAGAGCAAATCAAGTGTGCAGCGTTTCCATGGGATAGATCATTCCCAATCCCAACTTGTAGATTTGTTGGGATATATATGTTGGTGGGTCATTTGGCACACCAATTTAGGAGGGGTGAGGATTGTCTGACCTCTCATAAAAGGAGATCTAAAAATCTCCCCAACATCTATATATTTTAGGTCTTGGTGGAATGGGTAATATATTGGTCAATGCAAATTATTCTAATACAAGGGGCCTTTGCTAGTTTAAGATTTAAACATAGTTTAAACTTTAACATGTATGAGGGAAATGAAAGTTTTTGTGGTTTTGTTATTTTTAAGTGTGTTTTGATAAATAACAACATAAATGATATATTAAAATTTTCCCCAAATATAAATCAACTTTTTCAAATTTAAAATAAGTAAATGAGGTTGATTTTTAATGTTTCATTCCATTTCATTATAAATATTCAAAAATGTGTTAATATAAATGACCAAGAGTTTTCAATCAAGATAAATCAATCAAATATATATTGTATTCATATCTCGTTAAGCGAAAACTACAAAAGTAGTTTTGGAAACTTTAGGGTGAAAAAAATATTTTTGGGAACTATTGATGCAAAAAGTAGTTTCAGGAACTATAAGTGTGAAAGGATGTTTTTGGAATTACAAATTGCATAAATTTTCCCTAAATGACATTTAATAGTTTTGAGATTCAATAAATGAAAATATGGTTGAATAAATTTTTCTTTCCGTTACATGAATCCAATGATGCATAAATAATAATGGAATAAACTTTTCAATTGGAATATAACTTATAAACCCTAATGCATTCAAATGTGGTTTTATCTGATCAAACCCTAGATTAATTAATTTATAAAAAAGGTGAAAAATAAAATGGAAAAGAGATAAAAATCTTGTTATGATGAAGAATAATCTAAAATGGTGATTGAGTAAATCCCACAAAATCAATCCTTAGCCTAGCTAGTATAAATGCATCCACAACTAAAATATGATGCAAGAGGTATGGGGGAATTCAACCATGAGAGAAAGAGAACATAAACACCATATTTCATGTGTAGGAAATGAAAAAGAGTCTCCTTAAATTTGAATTAATCAAGATATTTATTTTGAATAACAATTTTTAGATCTACAATAATCATTTGGTTATAATATTTACTAGCATAATAGCATGGCCAAGAATAAGATATTTAGACACTTTTGTTCTTATGTGACACAATCGTTAGAAATTTTTCATTATCCCTAATCATATCACATCCATTTTTATCCAGTTTTATCCATCTCTATTCATTTATAATCCTCTCATATCCATCTTTTTATCCTCAATCCTCTTATAACCATCCCTAATCACCTCACATCCATTTTTAGTCATCCCTAATCACCCCTATCATCATCCAATGTCATCCAACATCATCTTGAATCCCTTCCATCCAATATCACTCCCTTACCTTGTGATATAATAGGTTTTCCCTTTTCTATTAACCCTTGTACATAATCAAAAAATCCTCTAAAATCATAAAATCCAAAAAATCCATTAAAATCATAAAATATGAAAATTTCAAAAACCTTATAAAATTAGAAAAAATAAAAAATAATGTAGGACATGGATTTGATTTTATATTTTTGTGTGTGTTTAATTATTTCTTTACTTTTATTTTTGAGTCTTGACTTATTACATATATGTATTAAAATAATGTCATCATGTCTTTTCCATATCATGGTGCATCATGTCATGCATGTGTACTTGAGTTAGTCCAATGGCATATGATAACAATGTCATCATGGCTTTTCCATATCATGGTATATCATGTCACATGACATTTAAAAATAAGGTTTCTCAACTAAACAAAATCACATCTAAGAATCACAGCATTTTCCATGCCTATCATCTAAATCAATAATCATTTCCCCATTATCAATATCCTTGCATCTCTCAACCATCTAATTCTTCTAAATAACTATCCATATCAACATCAATCCTCACAACTTAAGTGTATACACATTAGTTAACCATGTCCCCTATTTAATCCAATACCCTATTAATCCAAGGTTTATTCACCATATTCCAAATCAATCCATAATAACTTAATATTCATCATTTAATCCTAGGTCATCCTCACGTGCCCAAGTTTTTTCAACTTCTTCATCTTTGAAAATTTGTTACACCATCTCACTTTATATTAATGTATCCAAACCATGACATCCATTAATGTGATCAGCTCATCATTAATCCATGTTATTATTTAAATCATTTCTCTATGCTTTAAAATAAATCAATTAGTCATCCATCCAAACCAAGTTCATCACTTTTCAATGGGATATATCATTCTAAAGTCTACCTCCTTACATATATCATTTCTTAGGGAAAATTAAGTGTGCATATTTTCCATGGGATATATCATTTCCAATCTAACCTTGCAAATTTTTTGGGATATATATATTGGTGATTAATTTGTCACACTAATTTAGGAGTTATGGGGATTGTCCAACCTCTCCTTAAAGGAGATTCAAAAATCTCCCCAAGGTCTATATTTACTAGGTCTTGGTAGACCGGCTAACCTAATTGGTCAAGGTAAATTATTCTAATAAAATGGGACTTTGTTGGTTTGAAATTTAAATGTAGTTTTAAACTAAATGTGTACAAGGAAAATTTAAGTTTTGGTGATATTATTTTGTGATTTTTAAGTGTGTTCTGATAAATAACAAATTAAACATCCATATTCAAATTTTGCCCAAATATAAAATCAACATTTTCAAATTTAAAACAAGTAAATGCAGTTAATTTTTAATGTTTAATGTTTAATTACATTGCATTATAAATATTCAATAATGTGCTAATAGTAATGAACATGGGTTTTTAATCAAGATAAATTGAGCAAATGTAGATTACACTTATATTTATATATATATATATATATATATATATATATATATATATATATATATATAGTTAAGTGCAAAGAGCAAAAGTAGTTTTGGGAACTTCAAGATGTAAAAAGTAGTTTCAAGAACTGTAGATGCAAAAATTAGTTTCAAAAACTATAGGTGAAAAAATTAGTTTTTAGAATTGAAAATTGCACAAATTTTCCCCAAATGAGAATTAGCGATTTTGATATTTAAGCAATGAAAATATGACTGACTTAATTTTTCATTCCATTACACAAATCTAAAAATGCATAAATAATAATGGAATAAAATTTACAATTGAAATATAACTTATAAACCCCTAATGCAATCAAATGTGTTTTGGTCCAATCAAAACTAGATTAACATATTTATAAAAAAGTGTAAAAGAAAAGGAAAATGAGAGTAAAAACATGTTGAAATGAAGAATAATCTAAAATGGTGATTGATAAAATCCAAAAAAATCAATCCTTATCCTACCTAATATAAATTTAGCTACAACTAAAATATAATGCAAGAGTCTGAGGGGAAGTTAACTACAAGATAAAGAGAACATAACTTTACTTTAGGAGTTTGAAGAGGAAAAAACTAGTAGATTAGTCATTTGTTAATCCAAATGAGAAGACATCAAAAAAAATAATTCACTAAGAGTAAACCCTCTTGCCTAGGAACTAGGTGGAGCATAACATAATAAGTAAGAGCACAAAATAGAGATGAAGACAATATAAATTTCTTACCTCCCTTGTCACATATGATGTTTATTTGTTGGCATAAGGATGTTTGTGATTGGCCTATGATGATTTTATTCTTTTATAAATGATCTTCCATGGTGGTATCATCTCTCCAATAGTCATTTGTGGCTTGGTGTGAAGCTTGGCATGAATTAAGCATTATAACACTACTCTTCAAAGGTTTCACAAAGGTCTTTGAGGAGAATAACCTTACACACAAAACCTTTTTAAACAATGGTGTGTGAACTTGTATTTATAGCTCAAAGAACTAAGTCTAACCTTAAGTAGGTTATGTTAAATTCTAGCTTTAGTTGAGTCTAAATTAACCTAAGTTAAGTCAGTCTAACTCTAGGTGGGTTAAATTGCTCATGACATCTTGACGCCTTAGTTTCTGATATTAGTAAGGTATGACAAGTCACTTTAGATATTTATGAGGTGTGAGTCATATTTTTTAGTATTTATGAGATAATAAATCATTTTACTAGCTCTTTTGACTCTTAACTTCCTTTTGGATAAAAATTCCTTTTCTAGTAAATAAAATTCACTAATTTGATTTGTAATTTTTGTTTAGGCAAGTTAATTAAGATTTTCAATATAATTAATCTTCCTTAGTGTTTTTTGGATTTTTTCAATTATTTTAAATGTCATGAATTAATAGCTTAGCATGCTAAAAATGCTAAATTATTAGGTTGTAATTTGACTAGGGATAAAACTAAACCAAAATAGTGATGCATACAAAGTAATACACCAAATAAGCTAGCCTCATCATGTTTCAAAATGTTTAAATCCCTTGTGGATAAATTTTGGTAATGCAAGTGATTTTTAGGCTTAAAATGTGTCATTTTCTAGAAATTGAACTGAGTGTTGGTTTAGGCATGAAGGTGGCCAAAACTAAGTGTCTATAATAACCAACATTTTACATGTGTAGGAAATGAACACAAGTCCCCATAGATTTCAATTAATAAAAATATTTGTTTTGAATAACAATGTTTCAATCCATAATAATCATCTAGTTACAAGATTCACTTCATAATAACATGGCCAAGAATAAGAGAGAAAAATTACCCTATAAATAAATTTATATATATATATATATATATATATATATATATATATATATATATATATATGTCTGGTCCATAATGTCTCCTTGGATACAAAAATGATCTAGCCCTTGGAATGGCCTTGGGATCTCTATTTATACCAAAAATCACTTTAACTTGAATTTGCTTGTACACTTTTCCCCTAAATACAAGATCCTTGTACTTTAACCACTTTTACACTTGAAAAATAGAAAATACAAATTAATTTTTGGAGTAAAAATTACTTTTAAGTCAATTAAATACACTTTATAAAAAAATAGGGAGCTTACCCAGAAAAAAGTTTACAAAAATTTTTTAGCACGTGTTCACAAATAAATTATTATATCAAGGAATTTATGCTAGAACTAGATTTATAATGCCACAGATGGATCATAAATTGGATCAATAGTTCAAAAGTTATGCCCAAAAACTAACATTCTACAAAAAAGTTGTCAGGATCTGACTGTTGATAGACATATCTTATTACACTTTTTGATAATCATCCCTCAAGATTCAAGTTAATGATAAGGATCCCTCGTGTTATTACAGCTACAAAGTAGCTCTAAGACTCTAATTAACCAAAAATATGTTAAAACTTCATTTTTATACCAACTTTTTACATGAAATTTTCTCACACAGACTTGGTATCTATGATGGTAAGGATTTTAGGGCCTAGTTTAACATGTAAACTAAGACAACCCATAAAAGTGACTTGAGATTGATGAGACTAGTTAGACTAAAAGCACAAGTAGAGCAAAGAAAAATCCAAAAATGGGGTTCCGTGATTCTAGGGGAATTAGGGCATGTTGTGCAAGTAACAAAAAATTATGAATCTACTATAAAATAATCTTGAGTATATCAAAACTAGATAAATGTGTCTAAAAACTTAAAATTTATGGCTAAAACATCATATACAACATGAATTAATCTAAGAGAGGAAAATAATGGAATGGTTATAAAACTAAATATGATATTCTCATTAACCCAGTGTGTGAAAATGAATTAATTACCACTTTGTGGAACCTATAAGAACTAGCTACTGCAACTTCAATAAACAAACTAGTGAATTTCACCTTGAGAAAATTCACCTGGACATTGTTCCACTACCTTTTAGACATCCATATCCCTAATAAAAATGTCTATGATCTCAATCAAGCCCTTGATCTATTACTAGTTAGGTATCCATAGCCCTAGTAGAGGTTCCCAAAAACACCCAGAATCAAGTTTTTCAGCAAATTGACTTTTCTTTTCTTTCTCTTTTCTCTTTATTTATTTATTTCTACTATCTCGATTATAGGTTGGGGGACACTATGGAAAATAAAATGTAGAACTGTAGATTTTTCACCCTATATATTGATTGTAGCAGGTTCATCCAAGTATACCCAGAACCCATTAAAATGCAATTTTTGGTGCATGGTTTCAATAGAATATCTTTAGTGGCCAAATAGTTTACCTAAAATCACCCAAAAATGAATAAATTTAGAACACACATGATAACCCAAGATTTCAAAACCAACTCAAAAATATAATATTAATCTACAAAATACTTCGATTACTTACACACTAGAATGTCACTTGTTTTACCTACATACAAACCATTTCCTTATTACTTGATCAACAAGGAACATTTAGGGAAAAATAGATAGGCCCAACTAAAATATACAAACATAGGGTTAGGCTGATGATGAAAGTGAGAAACAACAAATTAAGTCAGGAAAAAAAAACAAGAAAGTAAAAAGAATTTTTTTGGAGTTTATTAGTTCAATTCAGGCTTGAAAGTAGTGATTGAGGAACTACCCATTAACAAGCCATGGGATGTCCTCACCAATTAGATAATTAATATGGAATGTATTATCGTTCAATTTTTGAGAAGTATGGTAGGGATCTTACCATAGGTAAATTTTTATTTTGACAACATTTCCCTTTTCATTCATGCACACTATTCCAAATATTCATATATATGATATTCTTATTTAAATTATTCAAATTCTAATTATTAAACTCAAAAATAAACTTAAGCTTAATTTACATTAAAAATAAATTGGGATAGGGTTTGATAAATACCTTTCCCCATGTATTAAATTATGGTTATGGATATGGGTGGTTATCAACACATATGAGAAAGACAAGAATGCCCAACTTGGCAAAGATATGTTTTTTGGGGTAACCAATCACTTTTTGGTTGCTCTATTCATGACATGTATGTTACAACAAAATTATTCTCATTATTTTTTTCATTTATAAGGAATAAGATATATTATGTGCATGATAATGATCTTTTAGTTTTATCATTAGTGGTTGAGGTATGTGATAAGTTGCACTGGATCAAATCATCTTCAGATCTAACCTATGTTGGCTTCACTCTTTCATTCGGGCCACCATGTTCATGATTATTTATTTTTATTCTTATTACTTCCATTACTGAGAGGAACACCAAACTATTGTAACCAAAGCTTATAAGTTGATTCAAATAGTATAAATTATCAAACATGGGGGTAGAAACATGATTTTTATATTTATTCCATCTATCATCAATGATGTATAAGTGTTTCTCTTTATTAGTGAGAAACCATGAGATTGCATCATTTAGGTCCATGCTAATTGGATCACAAGCAAGAATATTTTGGAGTCAGATATATTCAAACTTTATCTCTATTATTTATTCTCCTTCATGCAGACAACTATTTTTAGCCTTATGTTCTTCAAGTTTAGCTATCTCCAATGATGAGACTAGAGCTAAATTGTTGAAAATGAGTTTAAGATATTTATAATAATCACTCCAAATATAGAAACAAGAACAAATGATGGGCATGTTTTGGATTCATAGAATGCATCTTCGTCTTCTAACTTATTCAATTCTTACATTTCATCTTCTAACTAATTACAAGGAATTTTTGAGTTGTCCCCTTGTATGGGTAACTCATTTCCACTCATAATTTCACCTATGAACTCCCCTAAATGAACAAATACAACTTCATAATTAGACTCATCATCATCACTACTCTCCTTAACTCTATTTTTTTGTATTGAATCGAACACTCTCGATCAACATGTCCATTTCATCACTTCTCTCATTTATACATATGTACACCCCATATTGTGAACTTAGGAATGTGGTCCCAAATTTCAACCCATGTATTACTTGTTAGTAATATCCTACAATAAATGACACTTGATTATCAACAACACTAAAAAATGCTTGATCAATATAATAAGGTAAAATAACATGTTGATTATATGCTTAATTATCATAAATGTATGTGTTAAATGTGATGCAAGGTTCTCATTATCATATGGAGGTTTGATTAGTTATGAGCTTGAGGTAATTCTTTGTTATAAGGTGAAAATTGATCCATTGGTTGACTTATAGGTAATAAAATTGAAGGATTTCGGGTATAAATGTTTGGTTATCCAAATAAATAAAATAGATCTGTACCATATCCATGTGGCATTAATTATTTTTAAATGATGAAGTCTTCTTGGTAAGTCGATGTCATATATGTGAGATCAGATGGATTTCTATCTATAGGAATGGAAATGAATGGATCCAAAAAATTTAGATAGATCTCAATGGTAAAAATTTTCATTTGTAAGAATGGGTCTTTCAACCTCCTAGATAATTGTTAAAAATAAACATTAAATGAACTCACATGTTCATTGGGCTCTCTATGGGCTATAAAAAATTGATAATATATGGCAGCATGATTTTTGGCCATACACAAATGCATTTTCAAAATAAACCCATGATTTGATATATCCATCCAGTAAGTCAAGGTACCAACCATAAGCAACCTCAACTAATGGGTAAAGAAACAGATGATAGGAGACACTTTCATGCTATATTTAAATCCAGATGATGGCATCGTTGAATTCTTAAATATGTTCTTCAGCTGTCCAAATCCCACCATGTGTGTATTTAGGGCAGAATAAATTGGGATTCTTAGGCAAGTCATGAGCAATCCCTAGAACTTTCACATTACAGCCACCTCCACCAAGCTAAGCAAAGCCCATGGGTAGCTTAAAAAGATTCAATTTTCTAATTTTGATAATTTTGTCTCATTCTAGGTAATGCCTCTAAGATGTTAAAGTTTTATTTTATTTTTTTTAAAAAAAATTGTTAGTTCACCCTCCTTTACCCAAAATATCCATTAGTTTTCCCTCCTTATAGCACCAATATTTTGGTGGGTTGTTTAGCACACCAACTTAGGAGGGATGGGGATAGTCTAACCTCTCCTAAAAGATCTGAGAATCTCCCAAAACTCTATATCTACCAAGTCTTGACAGACTGGGTAACCCAATTGGTCAATTTAAATTGTTCTAATATAAGGGGTCTTTGCTAGTTTGAAATTTAAATGTAGTTTAAACTATAAAATGTATGATAGAAATACAAGTTTTTTTAGTTTCATTTATGATTTTTAAGTGTGTTCCCATAAACAACAAATAAACATGAATATTTAGAATTTACCCAAATATAAATCAACAATTTCAAATAAAAAAGAAGTAAATGCAATTGTTTTTTAATGTTTCATTCCATTGCATTATAATTTTTTTAATAGCAATGAACAATATTTTTTCAAGCAAATACAAATTGCATTCATATCTAGTTAAATGAAAACTACAAAAGCAATTTTTGGAAATACAGGGTGAAAAAAGTGGTTTTAAACAAAGTCCCTCTCCTATTAGAAGGTAGAGCTAATTTTATTGAAAATATAGATAGTATTGGAAATAAATATATTTACAATAAAACTAGTGTTTTGTATGAGGGTTATACTTTTAACTAGAAAGTATGAAAAGGTGGAAAAAGGCATACGTAAAGAGAAGATAGTGAAGGAGAGAAAAGCATGCAGAAGAAAAGGAAGAAAAAAGATGATTCTATATTAGCAAAACATGGAAACTTACTAAAAAAATGTGAAAAGGGAGATTTTAGTGTAGGAAACATTTATCATGAAAATAGGATAGGAAAGACATATTTTGGACATAAGAACAAAATACATACACGAAAGAGATTGAATGACCCTAGGAAAAGGGAAAAAACAAAAACCCTATATTTTATTTTAAAAATAGACAAAAAGCATGTTCTTAACCCACCAAGGTTTCACAATGATATAAATTTTTATATAGATTCAGAAATATTTCCACAATAAAAATCTTGTATACGTTAGTTATCTAACAATATAACTTTACAACATTTGAAAGAAAACAATAAAAGAGATTAACATATCCACATACTTTATTCATTCAAGGAAATTTCAAGCATAAAGTCCATAGAAATCCTCCTTGTATTGATTCTTTCACACGTTGAAAATATAATCTCTAATTTCTATCCTTACCAAAATTTGTTTTATTGTCAAAAAAACCCTTTACAATGAAAAGAACTTGTATATATAGCTTATGAGGGATTAAACACCTCATAACCACCTAATAACCACTTTTTTGGTAAAATAATTCTATTTTATAGTTATTTTATTCTTTATAACTTTAAAAGGGTAAATGTGACCTTTTTAAGTGATTACAAAAAGTACAATAGTAAAATAGAAACTTGGAAAGACAAAAATTGATTTTTTAGTCATGATTATGAAGAAGACAAGTCTTTTTATTGAGAAGAGACTTATTCAACTAATACAACTATTTTTGACTCCTCATTTTGTAATGATTTGAACCTATATATTTTGAACCTCTAAACAATCTGGACTATTGGTATAGACTTTTGTCCTACTGGGTTTTTTGTCTACATGGTCTTATTTAGCTTGCTTAGGTTAATAATAGGTCATTAGGGGAAATATAATTTAAGTTATTTTCTAATTATGAGTTGAGTTAATTTATATTTTTGGGTGACCTAATTCCTCACTATATAATATATCTTCCTATGCACTTTTTGGATAATGCTCATTAATATAATTTTCTTATTGTGAAGATTAGCTTCTTCTTTTGGATTGTTCTTCAATTTCATTACTTCATATAGATTCATCTACATGCATTAAACCTTATCCAATTTATCCTCATTGTGTCCCACCCTAACATGGTATCAAAGCTTTGTTGGTAGATAATTTCCATTGATTTTGTTGTGAATCTTGCATTTTAACTTGTTCAAGTTTTTCACTAATTTCAATTTTCTATGCTTTAGAGGGGTTTCTCAAAAATTTATACAAATCTGCATATTCAGGGTCTCAAATTGAAAAATATATAGTTTCATTAGATTCATAAGGTGCCAAAACCCTAAATTTGATTACCCGCATGACCTTATTCTATGACAGATGATTTTTAGCCATTTTTTGAGGGTTTGGAGGCATTTTCTTAGAATCTACAAAAATTCACACATCCAGTGACTTTTAGGTAAAACCATTTATGAGTTTTTTTAGGTTTGTCAAGAAACTAAATGGGTTTATCTTAATTTTTTAAGAAATTACTCCAAATTTATAGATTTGGGATTTCTTCAAACTTGGCAAAATTATGTGCCTATAACACTTGTGAATCTTGAGACCCTATTTGCATGCCCATTGAGTCCTAAGACCCCTATAAGCACCTATTACAAATCTTGATCGACATGATTCACCTTTAACAAAAATTGAATAGTGTGTTTCACCCCCTGATGGACCCCAACTAGTGTGAAAGCATAACCAACAAACCCCAATGGTGGTGCAAGTAGCCCCTATCGACATTGATGGTGGTGCAAGCTCCCCTTATGGACTCTGATGGTGGTGAAAGCACACCCCATGAAACCCATCAATAGTACAAATAACCCCTATATACCTATCACCTGCTCAAGCACTCTTACAACTCTACCATCTCATTTTGCCTCCTTATGATGATCTAGAAGTCATCAAATTTAATCCAGTAGTTTGTGATGACATATCCTATCCCTTATCCCCTTGGTCATATGGTGTGGTCACATGAAAGGGGATTAAATTTATATTCCTACTAGTGAGGGCTTAGCTTTAACACCCAGATTTAAGTTTTGAACACTCAAATTTTTTTAAAATTTTATAAAGTGGAGAATCACCTTATCATATTAAATTTCAATCAAGTATAACTTTTAGCCTGTTAGTCCTTTTGATGTGCCATTTTTTTGAAAGTGTGTGTTTTTTTAGGTATTCAAATTGGTTAAATTCTCATACCTTGTCAATTTGAACCTCTACGTATTCATGGGGTGTTAGATTACCAGTCTATAAGACACACAATTTAGTAAATCCTTCATTCTGCACCATGGATCTCAGTTCAATTCTGCTTCTTACACCATTCAACTATCATGAGTAGAAAGACAAAGTGAAAATACTCTTGAAGAGAAAAGTCTTACATTGAATCATGATGGGTACATAAATAAAACTGACACCTAATGTAGACAAGATGAATTGGTATAATCAAAGTGATGAAGCATATAGTCTATTGTGCCTATCTATGTCTTCTGACTTGATTTTTCATATCAAATATTTGATAACTCCAAATAAAGTGTGGGCCTTATTGGATAAACTCTTTAGAAAGTAAAATGAAATGATGGGTCATGAGTTGTATAATTATCTCATAAGTTTGAGCCTAGGAAACTTTGATATGATTCAAGACTTCTTCACCAAGTTCAAATCACTCAAGTCATAGTTAAAACTATGAGACATTGATAAAAAGGATGATCAATTGATTCTTTCCATCCTTTCCTAATTGGGCCTCAAATATTTTGTATTCATTTATATCTTTTATGCTACTAAGCATGCCCTTAGAACTATATAGACAATGCCATCTTTAGATGATTTTAATACTGAATTGATTGTGGAACAAGACAATCTCATTTAAAGGGGTATACTGAAGTCCTCCAAATCATATTCTTTATTTATGAGTCATGAAAAATAGAAGGCTTCCAATAGCAAGGAGAAGAAACAAAATAAGAAGAACCTAGAGTAATGAAAGGTTCATAAATCTTATGCTAATCCATCACCATCAAAAGATTTCTCCTCTTTAGATAGAAAACTCAAGAAAGAGTGACTCACATGTGGATAGTGAAAGAAATCTAGGCATGATGAGTCCAAATACATGAAGAAATAGATTGACCAATTAAAAAAATGATTGAGATGCATAATATCAGTGACCTTAATTCTTCCACTTAGATTTCATCAACACAAGGGTCTTCTAATACCAAAGATAGTAAGAAGGGTAAAGATAAGGGCAAATCACTTGTTATAGTTGTATCCTAACCTTCCATATGGTTTATTTATTATAGTTCCTCATACCACATGGCTACATCACAAGACATGTTCTCATCCTTAAAACCTTTTTCTATGCCTTCCATATTGTTCAATGAAGATACTTATGTATAAGTTAGTGGGAGAGGATCAGTTAAAATGAATTATGGGACATTTCATGATGTTCTATGTGTTCCCTCTTTATCCACCAATTTCCTTTCTATTTACCTAAATACTCACATCAGTTTAGGCACATGAGTTGAGTTCACACCCAATTTTATGGTTATTAGGAAAGATATCATTTACTCCATTTTTGCATTTGTAAAAGTATTAAATAATCTAAGTTGTATACTTTCTCACATTTTTCTCCTCATCAACCCTCTACTGAACTGCTCATTCATTTAGACGAGGTGAGTAAACTATGGCATGAGTGATTTATCCATCTTAACTATCACTACCTAAGACATCAAGATATGGTTTCAAGGTTGCCATGAGTTAAGTTTTTTGATGGAGTTTGTCAGGTTTACATTATTAGTAAGCATCTAGAGGAGAAGTATGACAAGGATAAATCATGAATAATTAAATAGATTTTGGATATTGTACACAGTGACATTCTTAGCCCATTTCTAAAACCTTCATTTAACAGGACTAAATACATGCTTACTTTCATCGATGACTATTCTAGGTATACTTGGGTGTATTTTATTAATCTAAAATTAGAGGTCTTTGACCATTTTTTAGGACTTCAAAGCACTTGTAGATAAATAATCATGTAAAGCCATCAATATTTTATGCACTAATAATGGTGTTGAGTATGTTAAAAACTATTTTGAGCATTTTCATATATCATAGGGGATTGAACTATATCATAATGTTCCATATATTCCTCAATAGAATGGTGTTATAGAGAACAAGAACAAGTCTTTGAAGGAAATGGCCAATTGTATGCTACACTCTAATTCTCTTGCACCTCAATATTGGGTTGAGGCCATCAACTATGGTTATTACATCTAGAACCAATTTCTTCATAAAGAATTAAATGGAGTCACTTCTTTTAAAGATTGGAGTAGTCATAACCCCACAGTTGAGCACTTTAGAGTGTTTTTTTGCCTAATATGGCTCATTTTCTAAAGAAAAAATGTAAGGCATTAAAATCTTAGATTCAGTCTTGCATCTTCATTGGATATCCTGAGGGTATTAAAGGATATAAGCTTCTCCATACCACCACTCATGATTTTTTCATTGAGAGGATTGTTCATTTTATAGAGGATCCTTCAAAATCCACACTCAACACCTCTCACCCTTCCTTATATGCACTAGGATTTGATGATAGTTTTAACAATTTAGATCCACCTGATCAACCTCCTAATGATCCTAATTCTTCTTCTAGTTTTTATGATGAGATTAGTGATGAATATTACCCCCCTCCTCCTAAATTATCTTTAGAGGATGAGGAATTCTTTTCCTAACTCTCTGAGTATTGGTCTTCTTTGGGCTAGGCCAACATTGTAAAGTATTAGCCAATGGGTTGGAAATCCTTTAAATAATAGGCACACACATTCACAATTCCAATATGCCCTGCATGCTTTCTTTGCATTTGCTTCTAATCTATAATCAATTTTCAAGACATCAAATAGTCCTGAGTGGGATACTACTATGGAAGAGGAGTATAGTTCTTTGTAGAGGAATAATGCTTGGGATTTAGTCTAACTTCCTAAAGGAAGAAAAGTTGTTCGATTTAGGTAGATATACAAAATAAATTTTGCATCATATGGGTTTGTAGATAAGCTCAAAGCATGTTTATTAGCAAAGGGTTTTTTACAGGTGCCTAACATTGACTACACTGAGACATTCACCGTAGTTACCAAAATGAAATCAATTTGATTCACTCTTGCTATGGTTGTAGCACATATCTAAGATGTTCATTAGATGGATGTGAAGATTTCCTTTCTTCATGATGACCTCAAAGAGGAAATATGCATAGATACGCAATCAATATTTATGTAATATTCCTCCTTAGTTTTCAAACTTCATAAATCAATCTATGGACTCAAACAAGCTCCTCAATCTTGGTATGCCAATATGGACTCCTTTCTTCTTTCTATTGGGTTTACTAGATGCCATTTAGATCCAAATATTTACATTTTATGGTAAGATGATTCATTTTAGATTATAGTTCTCTATGTAGATGATTTATTGATCATAGGGAGCTCTCCATCCACCATCACAGTAGTGAAAACTATTTTATCTTATAGGTTCTCAATGACTGATTTGGGATTGTTGCATTACTTCCTTGGGATTGAAATTTCTCAATCTAACTCTGGGATCACTATTTCACAATCCAAGTATGCTCTTGATTACTTTCATGATTTAACATGGCTGACTATAAGCTAACTTTGTATCCTTTTCTATTTGGTGTGAAGCTTGAGGCTGATTATCCATCTCCATTGGTTGTTGCTACCTCGTATCGATAACTTATTGTTAATCTCATCTACTTTATATATACTAGACTTGAAAATTCATATGCAATGGTTATGGTCTCTAGATACATGAAAGAACCACATAAGATGTATTGTAAATCAACTAAGAGGATCCTCTACTACATTCAGGGGACTCATAGTTTTAGGATTCACTACGGAGCAAGCATCGACATCAACTTGATTAGATATACAGATTCAGATTGGGTTGGTGACATTCAAAATCACAAGTCTACTTCCAACTACATTTTCTCCCTCAGTTTAGGTCTGATTAGTTGGTCAAGAAAAAATTAGGTTGCTATTACTTTATCTTCTATAAAGGTAGAATACATAGTTGTTAATGTTTCCACTGAGGCTATTTGCCTTTAGGGGATTCTCAAAGTTTGGGATTTAGTTTTTACAACTAATAGTCATCATTTATGATAACCAAAATAAAATATATATCTATAAGAATCCATTCCTCCATAAACATACTAATCATATCAATATTCACATATATTTCATTTGGGATCTCAATCATGAGCAAGTCATTAATATCGGATACATCTAGATAATGGAGAAAATTGCTAATATATTCACCAACTTTCATAAAGAGTAAGTATCTTCATTTGTGGGCTCTTCTTGAGGTTAGGTCAGATCCATCTTCTTCCCCCTTATCTGATACATCTAGATAATGGATCAAATTTCTAATATATTCACCAAACCTTTCACAAAGAGTATCTTCATTTGTTGGCTCTTCTTGAGGTTAGGTCAGATCCATCTTCTTCCTCCTATGGGGGATCATCTATTTATACTTGGGTACCTCATTGGGCCTTTGTGTTGAGATCCATTTCTTATTCCCATCTAATCTATACTTAATGGGGGTGTTGGTGTAGACTTTTGTCCCACTAGGTTTTGTCTGCATATCTTATTTAACTTTCTTAGGTTAATAATATGTCATTAGGGGAAATGTACTTTGAGTCATTTTTATAATTTTGAATTGAGTTAATTAACTTTTTGGGTGACCTGATTCCTCACTATTTAATGTATCTTCCTATGTATTTTTTGGCTAGTGCTCATTAATAAAATCTATTATTATGAAGATTAGCTTTTTCTTTTGGATTATTCTTTAGGTTTCACTACTCCATACAAATTCATCTATGTGTATTTGACCCTATCCAATTGATCCTCATTGTGTCCCACTTCAACATGGGCAATCCCTTATCTTGTAAGAATAATTATATGAGATAAATATGTAATCCACTCATATGATGCTTTGGTAGTCTCATCAATTATATCTAAAAGTCTCAATAAGTTTGGAGTGACATATCTGGTTGAACAATTAATACTACTCAACTTAGTTTATTTGTTGAATGTTTTTGTTCCAAACAATAATTCTTTCACCATTTTATTGAATTGTTCTTTCAATTATATGGTTTCATATGTATTTGATTCATATTCGTTTAATAGTTCATTTTGGTATGTACCTCTGATTTCATTTTGTCATAACATTTTTCATGATGTTGAAAGTCTTCCAAAGCTTCATCTAGAGCACAGATTTTCTAACTCATGCATTGAACCCACAAAAGTGAATAGTTATCTTCAGATTTATCAAGGACACCTTCTAAGACTAATGAATTCACATCCATGATGGTCATATATTTCAAGTCTCTAATTAGACCATTCTATATTCCAAGAATTTATTATCATATACATTTTTTTATTTGATTTTATCTTGATTAGAAATGATAATATCATAGGTTATTTGATTCTCATCAAGAAATTTGAAACCATAAGAAAGTATATCTTCAACAGAGGACTCCAACATTTTACCATGATTGTTATATATATTTATTTTGGTGATCATTTCCTTATTAATCTCAAATTCAAATCTTGGTATTTTTATTATGGAAGAGGTTGATGTAGGTGTAGTGATCACTTTCTAGGAGGTTTCCCCTATATTCAAAATTTGTTTGATGTATGATGAAATCATATGTAATTTTTCCTCAAATTTTTCTTAAGTTTTCATACCATATTCTATCATATGGATCATCTTGGTTGCAATCATCTTGATATTATAAATATTTCCTTCAAGTTTGGATTCATAAGATCAATCTTGTTGATGTTGTAATCCACCAAAGTCATCTCATCCTAATTCTTTTCTACAAGAGGTTAGGCAATCTCTATATATTTTACACCTAAAGAATCAGTCATCAACCTCTAAGTACTCTTCACTTTTCTCTTTTTTGAGGACGTAGTACCATACTAAAAACAACATTAAAATCAATTTTTATTGGCATGAATGTGGGTTTTTTTATTGATTATGTGTTGCACCCATGAAGAAGACATATCTCCTTGTGAAGTGTCTAATTGAGTACTTGAAGAAACCAATGGAGTCAATTAAGATGATTGTTATAAGGATGATACAAGAATAGGTAAGGTTCAATTGATGAAAAATAATAACTTCATTATCTCCCATGACCTTGCTCAAAAGAGTAATCATGTCTGGTAGTTCTTCCTTGAAATTGGACCTATAAATGGTTCTAATATATTTGATAATGACTCTTTTTTTATATTCAATCAATATTAATTCATCATCTTTTCTCATTTCTCACAATTTTCTTCCTAGAACTATTGAGTATTGATTTTATTAATTTTTATCATTTTGTCATGAGGTCCAGTGCTGAAAATGATGCATATGGAAGTTTTATCCAGCTTAGCCATCAGGTGGTTATCCACAGACCTTATATCTCTACTTTCAAGATTGTATTACTTTTTGAATACAAGTAACATATATGTACACGAAGTAGAGGTTAGAAGCATAGTATAATGTATCAGTCCACTATCTAAAATCCATCCTCCCAAAAGAGTCTTTTTTATGGCATCCATGCTTTCATAGAATTCATCTATATCCATGTGTTTCATGTTGTTATTATAAACATTAAAGATGTCTATATCTAAAATGAAAACATACTCATATCCCATATGATTTAAATTCATTTTTGATGGTATGGTTGATAGTATAGTAACTTGAGCAAGTAGATTGAGGTTTTTCTAGACAAATTTTGGATAGAAAAAGTGTGTGTCGAACTGAATTCAATGTAGTGGACATGAATACTTGTACAAGCTCATGAATGTTATGAGATGAAATGGTATTTTGAGAACTTATTTATGCATGCAAATATTTTTTATTCATATATGTTGTCAAGACCTATGATATATTCTCACAAGCATGTTTTATCTTAAAAAATCACCTTAGTCTTTTTAGAATGTATTGTATGTAAGAGAAAAGAAGAAACAACTAAATAATGGAATAGACAAGCAATGAATATCTCAAAAAACCACATTAAATTAATGAGAGAGTTGTTCCTAAAACTCATAATAATTTTAAATACCATATCACACCAAAGCCATGCATGTATATTACAAAAACCCCTGTAACAAGTTGAAACAATCCTGTTATTTTCTCCTTAACACCAACCTGAGTAATTTTGAATGGGTATGAAGAAGAAAGAGTGAGAGGAGATTTTTATAGAGGTTCCATCTACATTAAAATCTTGTTATCAAAGACATTTCATGTTGAAAAATTAATTGAGGGTTGCCACATATTAAAAATAAGTTTTATTTTAACCAAAAATACCTTCAAAATTGTACATACCATGAGTTCTCTTCTTAAAATATATTTTGAATGATCTCTTTAGACTTGGTTGAATTATATGGAGGATTTTACAAGGTTCCAAACCTAAAAGAGTCAACATACATGAAAATTTTCAAGATAATGTTGCAATAGTAAAAATCACCTTCTAATTTTATCAAAACCAACTTTCATTTTCAAAACCATGGGTTTCTTTGTTAGAACTATCCTTTATTTGCTTAAAACCACCTATTAAGACCCAAAACCAATCTCATAAAATCAAATCCATTGGTATTTTTATAAATACCACATTTAATAATATTAATACCATGTATTAGAAGCTTAATACCATGAATTTGAATGAATACCACCTTTTAGAAGCTTAGAAACCATGAATTTTTCTACGAAACTAATTATTGACCATTTTGACCACAAGTCAAAATAGTTCAACACCTTATAGTTCAAAACTTGTATAAGGTATATTAGGATGTTATAGGGTGTGTCATGGTATATTTTATGGCAATTAATGAGCTATTAATCTTGGTTATAATCAAATTTAGTCCTAGGTCATTTTATCACTTAAGGGTCATTTTAGAGTCATTAATGAAGGTGGTACAATTTTATTAGGTGGATAAGTGTTACTAAATATATTTCATCATCAAATAGGCCATATCCTTTCATGCATCATTATTAATAACTAAAAACTTTTAAGATCCTAACTGAAATCAAGAAAATAGTTGAAAAGAGAGGATTTTAGCATTTGTACAGCCTATAGGGGAGTGTGGCACATGTGGAAAGATCATGCGATGAACCTTAAAATTAAATGACTTAATTTCCACATTTATCTAATTTTTAATCAACAAAAATGGATGAAAACCATTATTCTCCTCCATTACTCCATTAGACATGCAAACTGGTCAACCGATTTCTTCTTGGTATGGTCAATAGGAGAGGTTTCAGATCAAATGATCGTAATGATAAAAATTAAACTTAGTCTAATTAATTTTCATGGTATTATTTAAATTATTGGTTTCCTATACTTTATGAATCATCCTTTATAAGTTGATAGACTTAATTTGCATGATAATCCCCATACCCTATTGGTTTTCTTCTTTTATGAGATGGTTCATACAATACAACTAATGAAATTGGTTATATAGGATGTGGAATTAATTATTTAATGTTTTCCGTATTTTTTTCATGTTTTAAATTGAATTGATGATTCAAACATCTCAAGTTTTAGGTTGAGTGTTCCATTGCTAAGTTGTAAGCATGATCTTCAACTACAGAGGTTTTCATTTCCTATAGTGGTTACAAGATGAGGCATATTTATGTTTCATATTTCTAAGAGTTCATGTAAATCACATTTATTTCAATATCAATATCAAAGGAGATCATCCATGGAGTTGCAGTCAAGAAGGACCAACACAATCAACTTCTTCTATGATTGCCATACATAGTTGAATGAGGTGTTTCAAAGTATTGAGAACATTCATGGGGAGTAAATGAACAATATTATTATGTTTTACACCTTATTATGACATGATAATTCAATCTAATTCCCTCAATTGACATATGATATCATGCGGCAACTAGTTTTCATAAACACACAGTCCTACACCATTGATATGCACCTATTGGTGCCATACAAGAGCTTGATCATGTTGGAATAGACATATTTGACTTTTTTTAAGTATTTTAAGTTTGAAGAGATTAGTTTGAATAATTTATAGATGTCTAAGACTAACTATAATCCCATATTCTATGCAAATTTTCCATATCTCATCCTCATTGCCCTATATATTGCATGTTTACCTATAGTTGGCTCTCATAGAGACCTAAGAATGTTTCATGAAGGTGTTTGATCATTTTAGAGACATTTATTAATGTCTTGAAATGTTTAATATATCCTAACGTTAATTATGGAGCCATATA
This sequence comes from Torreya grandis, assembly GCA_037957365.1. Lineage (NCBI taxonomy): Eukaryota > Viridiplantae > Streptophyta > Pinopsida > Cupressales > Taxaceae > Torreya > Torreya grandis. The sequence goes on along the minus strand of JARHVA010003765.1, from coordinate 520,651 downwards.
AAATTAGGTAAATTGAGGGTCATATATAATTATAGAGAATGAGTTTTAAGGACTTGTTACCTTAAAAACTCTAAAACAGAGCCCTAGCTAATTTTGGTGCTACTATATGATGATGTGACATAGAGTCTAGATGAAATTTGAATGCATCCATCACATAGACTTAATATAAGGTAACACCTTCCAAAAGAGATTGAGTGGTTTGGCCAATAAAGTATCATTCTAGAAGGCTTCAAATCCATGCATTTGTTCACTACAAAAGGTCGATGTTCTTTGTAGTATATTGAACTTTCAAATGACCTTATTGACCAAGGTGGCCTAATAAGGGAATATCACCATGTCAAGTGATTTTATTAAAGTGAGAGGCACACTAATGTTTTAAATAACATCAAGAGGAGTGAAATTGTAAGGTATTAACCTATATCATGATTTAAAGGTAGGCCTTACCCTCAGAGTGTCCACCTATACCCTGACTGTAGGTACTCACAAATCATGAGATGAACCTTGGTGAATATAAGACTGAAAACACAAGTAATTATCAATTATATTTGGTTCCAAGACTCCAAATATATTCCATGATGGCTATTATAGGTTTAAAAGGTTGATATACATATCCAGGACCCTTTTTACTCTAAGAATGGTCAACTATAGTTGATTGTAGTATGATAGTGCTAAAAAATGTGATGGTCTTGATGTTGGTTTAACATAAGGAATGGTGAGAGAAATTATAACTATTATTTGATGATATAAGACCTAAATAAGGTATTATTTCAATGATTCAAGGTCTAACCATGAAAAATACACCTATAGACACCTCTCTTCTGAGTTGAAACACAAGACACAACTGACTGTAACTGAGCCTATAAAAATGGAGGGTCTATAATGAAGAGTTTTTAAAAGTTGTAAATCATTTATATGTATGATATCACCTTGTAAATTATATTATCCATCTCAAGAGACTCTCATAATAATGAAATAGGGCAAGATCTAGTCTTAAAGGACAACCTATATTCCACATCTAAAAGCTTGCACATATTGAGTGACATTGGGTTTTAGAATATTTGGATTGATAGAGACATGAAAAAACATTGTAATATGGTAAAAAGCATCACCATCACTTTCCCAATCTCCTCATATATTCACATTTGATAATTCAATAGGGAAAGTTCCCTATGTTTTGTCTCAGAGAGAGGGCATTCCCAGAAGGTGCAAATCTATAGGTTTAGTAAACAAATTATAAAAAGGTGTGTTGGGAGAGGTTTTAACCTTTCAAGGAGATATATTGAGTTGAATTAGACATGAAAAAAACCTTAATGAGGCATTGAAACCTTTGGAAACTACTCAAGGGTGTTGATGAGTAGTTATGTGTAGACAAACCTATTAGGTCTTGACTAAGCCTAAAGCCCTAAAGGGGTTTAATGTCACTTATGACACTAGATGAGAATTATAAATCATTATAACACCTTTATAACCTTTGATTTACATATAAAGACATGATAAATTCATTTCATGGCCTAGGAGCCTAACAAGGTATGTAGAATGCAAAGGAAAAATCGAGAATGGAATTATGGAAGCTCACATCTTTATAGAGGCTTATCATGGAAATTTAAGGAGACAAGATAATTTTAAGGGGGTCCCAAACAAGGATCTATTGTAATTTTTTTAGGGTTCCAATGTTAAACTTTTATGAATAATCCATAAGGGTAAAAACTACTTAAATCCTTATAAAACCCTTAATAAGGACCTGATGGGAAAGATGAATAAGGAGAGGCATACATATGAGATATAATTACTTAGGAGATGGTTAGAACTTATAGAGGTATCCCCAGGGTCCTTTCCCATCAAGTTGGATCCTACCCTACTTGTATGAATAGGTTGCAAATTAGCTTTTCTTGATAGACTTATGTTTTATACAAGTACAAAAGGGTTTCAAAGGATGAAAACAACTTTTGCAGGTAGGGTGAGACATAATATAACTCCCCATTTCCATCTCTTGCTTCAACAAAGCTCACAAGTATCTTTTTTAACACCTCCACTTTAACCTATCTAAAATGACATAGTGAATGAAGGGTGATCACTTAGTGAGAATGTGATAACTCTAAATGGGAGGCATTTTAAGGTCTAATTAATCAATATAATGGAATTAATACTCTTAAAAAAATTCACATCATCCCATATATTTATGGGTTTGAGAAACTAATGGGCATCTTAGTGCCAAGTGTGAAGACAAGTCTAAAAAAGAGAAATTATGACTGCAGGTGGTGAGAACACTAGGACATAAGAATATTGATGATTAGGGAAACATTCAATGCATTTTGTTTAATGATTTAATATGTCCTTAGTATGATGTGGAGTGTTCAAATAAGGCCAAATGATGAAGGCAATTTTTAAGCAAGTAATTGAAGAGTCCTATGCCAGACTTGAAGGAGTTCCATGCTTTGAGGGACATTTATCCAAGTAGACCTTGCATGGACTATCACATAGTTCATTATCCTATAAACATAACTCCTTATCTATGCTTGAAAAGTGTTTTTGTGACTCTTGGACTTCATTCTCTTCTTTTCTCTCTCAAATTCCATAAGTACTAGCCATTTTGGCTCTTGTTTCATAATACCATACTTGGTATGGTAAATCCCTATTGGTTTAATGTTTTAGTTTGTATTTTAATAATAAAATATAGTTTTGAGTCCATATACATCTTTTATAAGTTTTCAAATTGATTAATAGTGAGGTCTAGTGATTTTATCCTTACTTCATCTTGTCCTTTCATGTCGAGTGTAATAAGTTCTCATTATAATAGGTCATATAGAGTGTATCTCGTGTTTTTGTATCCCTTAAAGTGTAAAAGTGTAGTTTGAGTATGAATTATGCCCTCTAGTCCACTTGCCTTTATTTATCTCATGTATATCACCTCTATATTAAAATACTAATGTTAGAACATTTTTAGACTTTAAAGTTGGTTCATAGGTCTTATTTCTTAGTGAAATAAGTATGATAGCATTGTGAAAATACTTACGCTCTATCACCCCTTTAGAATAGTTTATTTTTGTGCAAACTTATATCCCTTTTCCCACAATCAATCAATAAGTATAGGTGATAAGCACTTATATGCAAATTCAAGGATCTAGCCCTTAAACATAAAGGTCTACTTATTTTATAGGTAACCCATATACCTATAAGTATTCCAATATTTCCCAAATCTTAAAGTAGGCTTGAAAAACCTCCTCTATGGTGAAATATATGGTGACAACATTTCTATCATGCCTAGTGGGACACATTGTCCTAAATACAACTTATCAAGGTGAATGTTGGTCTTGAAAACATCAGCTACATATCGGTGTGATACTCAGCATTTGGTGGCTCTATTCAAGGTAAAATATAGTTTTAGAACATTATTTTGTCATATATTTTTGTTCATACTTCATGGTCCTTACTAGGTCATCTTCTATTAGATTTTTCAACCCCACCAATCCACTTATTCAACCTAAACTTCCACTTGAAGTTCAACATCCTTAGCCTATTCTACCCTTTGAAGATTAATATGACTTTTTTAGATAAGAGGATCAAGAAAGTGAGGAAATATTGAATAAAACATGGCTAGGCAACATTCCTTCTCTACCTTTAATATTGAAAACCCAATCCATCTTGATGCATATGATTCTATTCCCCTTAATGCTACAAAGAGTGTTCCTACATTTAAAGGTGAAGGTCATGTCAATCCTATTGAACATATTAGGGACATTTCAAAAAAAAAAAATCCATAATGTCATTAAGGAAAATATTTCTATTTAACTCCTTATCATTTCCCATAGAGGGAAATCACTTGACTGGTATATGACTTTACCATGTGGCTACATTAAAACATGGGATGACTTTGGAGAATTGTTAACTTCAAGGTTAAAATATTAAAGTGACCACACTTCAATCATACATCAACTCAATGTGATCCAAAATATCCCCCAAGGAAACATTGCATGACTTTAATGAGAGGTTACAAAAAACTTGGCATAGGTTGCCTCCTCCCATGAGACCACTTGCTAGCTTTGTCTTCCCTACATAATTGAGACCTATTGGTACTGATATTACTATAATGATTCAATCCATGGGTAGTTTCACTCTTCCTAAATCATATGACCTTGATATTAGAGCTGAGAATGGCCTCATTCAAGCTAGAAAGTTACCTCCTAAAATGCCTATGCCTTTGCTTCCTAATGTTCCTTCTATTACTCCAAACATTTCTCAAGTTCCCAATGCAAATGCTAAGTCAAAGTATACTCCCCAGAAGGTATATGATTCCATAGATAAAGATGCACATATCCAATGGTTATAATCTCAGATTAGGAAATACAATAAGCAATAAGGTTCTCATCAAAACATATATCCCTATCATCATCAATATGATTTATAATATGGAAGAGGTAGAGGTCAAGGGTAGCCTAATTTCGATAGGCTTGCCAATGTATATAATCCTAATTCTATGTCCAACACAAGATAGATGGTACTATTGCATAGAAATTTGGTGTAAGGAAAAGAATGGAAATAAGGCCAATTCATTGATGCTAATAAAGGAAGATAAAAATCTTTAGTTGTTTGAGTAGGAGTCACTCCTCTACTAGCAATAGAAGATGAAGTCTTAATGCAAGGAAGTGAAAGTTGGCAACCTCAAGGAGAAATTTTCACTAACTTCTTAGTAAAGATACTTATGTGCTTAACTAAGGAACTTCTATTGTAGATAACACAAGAGTTAAAATAAAGGAACTATGAGATGGTAGTAGTGTGCCTACAAGTCCATCCAATCCTCTTACAAGGTAGCAAGGAATGATTATAAGCATGGTGGTCACTAACATTCTTGCGCCTCCTCCAAATTAGACTATTGGAAGGTCTCGTCAAAGTATTTCAATTCCTTAAGATAAAAATACCTCCTTTCCTCCAAAGACTCAATAAAAATTAGGTATTTCTACTCTAAACATTGTGGACTCATTGAACAATACCAAGACATCCATTTTTCTTTGGGATGTCCATATACCTAGCTAAAAAGAGCTTTTTCAAAAACAATTATCCACTATCCATGTTAGCCAACCATCACCAAGTCATGGTCATAGAAATGTTTCTCTTACCAATGATCCTAATAATATTATGTAACCATCTACCAAGTTTGAGAAGCCTCTAAATTTATACCTCACTCTCATTGTGGGTGACAAACTAGTTCATAACTACATAGTTGATAGTAGAGCCTCTACATCAGTGATGCCCAAAATTATAGCTGATAAATTGGGCCTAAAGTATGAACCACATAGAAAAGGAGTGATTTAGTTATATGGTACACTTTCCAAGACACTAGGATAGATTATATTACTAAAGGTTTTTCTCCATGACTATCCTAATTTCCCTATTCTCTATGACATTATTGTTGTGGACTTACCTGCTTATTTTCCAATCTACTTTTCAAGATATTTTACATCTAAGATATGAGGTTACTTCTTAGATAATTGGTATTTATTAGCCTTTAAGATGATGTTTGGAGTAAAGGTAATAATTAGGACTCAACCACTATCTAAATTTCATATTGAACCTTATGTTGAAGTAAGTGCCAATTTTAATTGTGTTATCAATGATAAAGAGGAGCCTATTGAGGATGATGGTGCTTCTTCCAAGATTGAAGGAATTTCTAATTTATTTCTTAATGAGTATGGTACTAACACCTATGATAATTACCCTTATGTTTCCATGGAGGAAACTGATTTATGAGTGTATTACCTACATGAGGAAGGAATTCCATCACCCCTACTTGATAAAGAGAAATATGAGAATGATGGAATGTGGAAAATATTTTCTGATTACTCAACATGTAAGATTGGTGCAGGTGATATTATTATTTTATTTTCCCCATCTAAACAATAGTAATATGCTTCATATAGGTTCCATTTTAGTTTTACTTAAAATGTGGTAGAGTATTAAGGTTTGATTCATGGCCTTCAATGGGCAAGGAGAAAAGGAATCAAGGATTTGTAGGTATATGGAGATAGTGAATTGATTGTGCATCAAGTTAGGAATGCAGTTTATACCAATAACCCTTTACTCAAGTCTTATAATCATAAGGTATGGGATTTGTTTTGATACTTTAATTCATTTAACATATAATACAAGGTATGGGATTTGTTGTAAGACTTTATAACATTTAACATATAATTAGTTTTAAAGGATAAGAATAATTATGTTGATAGACTAGTTATCATAGGAGCATAATTTCATACACCTACTACCATAAGAGGAGAAGGAAATAAATCTCTCATCATTATAATTTTTATACCTTCCATACCTAATAATGAGGTGTCTTGACAAGTTTTTGATAGTGACAAACACATTTCACACTTCTCATAAAATGAGGTTGAGTTTCCTCAAGAAACCAAATGACACTCCAAGAATAGTTTGATAATTAGATTATGTAACTAAGGAAAAACAATATACCTAAGGGCTTGGTGATCTTAGATATCATCTTTTATGAAGATGACCAAAGGAATATGGAAAAGGTAATTATGTCTAAAAAGGACGAGAATTATGAAAGAGTCTTGATCTTCAAAGACAAACTCCTCAAACTAGGAAAGGTATGTTCTACATTAGAGAAGCAAGCATTTATTGACTTGTGTAGAGAGTTTCATGACATAATTTCTTGGGAATATAAAGACATAAAATGGTTTGATCCTAGCCTATCACATCATACCATTGAATTGGAACCTGTAGTTAAACTGGTTAGGTAAAAATAAAGGCCCACCAACCTCAAAGTTGAATAACTCTTGAGGTTAGTATTGTCACTTGAACTTGAACCCAATGAGGAGATGGGATAAGATTTTCCTTGTTTAATTGAGATAATGGAACCACCTCCAGGCTATGCATATCCCTATTAGTAGGTGAATCTCTAGATTAGGGTATACCTCCCCTTAATGCAACACTAAAGCTCATATCCTACTGCTAACGCTTTGGGGATGAAAATGGATAGGGATAACATAAAATTAAACCTATTATATAGGAGGTGATACACCAAAATATTTTCTCTACTCATACCCTTATCATGCACTTTGAACTAAGGACAAGTTACACATACACTTCATCCAAATGTCAATCTTCCCTCTCACATCAATGCTTCAACATGGGGTCTTGGAGATAGCATAGGATAGGAGGAACTAGACAATAAGAATTATAAGACAATATATTTAGTAACCTACTCACTACACCTGTAATCCACTTTGACATTTCTTGGTGACCTACAAGAGAGAGATTATAAACACACAAGGTACTAAGGAGAGTAACATGTGAAGGTAAATGAAACTTACACTTGCACAAGACCAAAAAGCATCATGTAAAATTAATGAAATATTTTAATTATTTAAAACACTTATCTTTATTTATTCAAGGAAAAAAATTAGTAGGGCTTTACCATACCCAAGTAGAGAGATCCATATAATAGCCAAGAAGGTTCAATTTATAGAAGAAATGAGAAGAGAGAGAGAAGGGGAGTCCAAGAGTCACTTGGACATGTGTCAAGCTGAGATAAGTAGTTATAAATACATGAAGAAGATATGTGGGATGATCCATGCCGTGTTAGGAGGTACAATTATTCAAACAAGTCATGAAAGTTGTGAAAAATGGCATAAAACTCCCTGTTTATGCACAAAAAATTATCTTCCTCATTTATACCTATTTGAACATCCCACCACTAACTATGGGTACGTCTAGTGATTGTAATTATAGGGAGGGTCTTCAAGCATGAAATTTCATGCATTGTTTTTATCCTATTCATTTGGAAACCCCTAGAATGGAGTAATCACTACCTGCAATCTAAGAAACTCCCTTTTTTGCCACCCTTCACATTTGTATTTAAATATGCCTTCAATTACACATTAAAATCCTTAATAATGGTTGAATGAAACCTATAAACCTTTTCCATATCCTTAGATCTCTCAAATTCACCTTAAAAGGGGGCCTACTTGGAGTTTTCATGCTTTTCACCTTTGTGTGCCTCATGCCAATTTTGATTGGATAAAATTTAAACTTTAATGTAGATACTTATAAATGTTTTCATAGGAAAAAATGAACATAAATAGATATAATAGGTCTTAAACCTCCCATAAAACCTGATTGCATCTTTTGAAACATCATAGACCCTATTAAACATAGAAAAATGGTGAGAAAAACACTATTCTACCCATAGTCCATATAGTTCCATACACTTCATTACATGTGTGAGACCCTAAGTGAGTCCTCCAACTATTCAAACCTCCCTAGATGTTCATATTTCCTTATAGTTCAGCATTCATCACTTTTCCCAAAAATTTCCATTCTTTTGCATGCAGGGAGCACCTTACCTCTGAGATAAAATAGAGAGTATTATCCCTCTTTGTTCTCACAAAATGAATATTTTAGAGGATTTATAAGGTCCTAATGACCAACTGTACCAAATTATTTTTTCAAATTCCATGGTTAAGGGGTCTAACCATCTTAATCTCTTCAAAAAAGGGGCAAAACCCTATATTTTGCATACTTTTGACCAAACATCCTTATAGGTGCTTCTCCCAAACCTCTTTCTATCCTATAAGTTATTTATACATTATATCCATTTTCATTAAATTCTTATGGAACCCATGGAATCAACTAAAACCCTTCTTTTTAATGAAATTCTTTCTTTACACCTTGGGCCAAGGGTTCTCTTAACCAACATGTACGGATTGAGTCCATTTTGTCAAGAGAGAGAGTTATTTGGGTATCTTGGGAGAGTCTTGGGAGTATAATTACATCTATTTGACTATATTTAGTCATGTTACAATTTTTTAATCCTCCTTTCCTTCCTAGGAAGTAAAACTTATACTTTGCCCTCATAAACTAGGACCCTGCCTATAGGTGACAGTAAACAGGGGTGCCTTCCTATAGATATTTTCATTTATGCCTCTTATCAATATGTCAAGGAATTTTTATAGCTTCTACACTCTCTATCATGGTCAATTTGAAACCATTTCCTTTGGCTCCTAGACCCCACTAGCACATGTAATGCTCATCACCACCCACTACCTACCACAGTCTCCTTTACTTGGTTGTAGGTCACTCTTTTGATTTGATTAGGTCCATACAGTATATGTAACCTTACTAAGCTTATTATTTAATCTCTCAACCTGATTATCATCTTTAATCCACCCTATATGGTTAAAACCATTATGGTCCAAGCTTAGTTTGTAGATTTCATATGACCTCTATCTCAGTCTATAGAGGGTTATAGGGCTAAGTTCAAACTTTATTTGATGTTTGTTGACCTCCTATTAATTTTTATTAGGCCATAAAACCTTAATTTTATTTGGCTTTACCTTACAATCCTTCAAACTAGCATTACTTCCATTCATAGGCTCTTAACTAGAATATCCTATCAGAAAGTGATAGTCATGGTTCTGCCCCTATTTAGTGCATTTTGGCAAGCATTAGGACTTGTGGATGTTGTATATAAGCTTCCACTTGAGTTAATTTAAGTCACTTTTCCTTCATTTAAACCAACTCCACCAAACTCTTGACATTTTATACAAGGAAAGCCTCTCCATCAACTCATTGTTTACCTCAACTGTATGTTGTAATGAATAGGCATGTAGGTTGTTTAAGGCCATTTTGAACTTGTTCAACGTGTGGTAGGGTCCCTTAAATTTTATTTTAGACTCACATCACCTGATTTGAACTAAAAATTTCACCTTAAAACCTTAAAAACACCATGTATAATTCAGACTAGATCACTATCTAATATGTTGGTTCTAGATGTTCCCTCTTAGCCCTGTGTACAAACAGGGAATTGCTTAGGAGGTCTCAAAACATTAATATCTACCTTATCTTTTTCATCTTAGCTCAAGAATTCCATTTTAACTATTTTTAATGGTCCCAACTTAGTGTAATAGCTTATTATTATCAAATTTAAATGTAAAACCACTTTCCAATCAATGTCATGTAGATATCACTGCCCCTTTTTAGTGGGTTTTTTGGCAACTTTGAGACCTTGAAACTCCATCCTCCCCTTATCCTTTGATTCTAAAAATTAGCATAGTTATTTTAGGTATATATGGATACAAGATGAAATAATAAATATTTTTATAATATCATTTTTTCATGACATATATTATCTCAAAAAACCTCTAGGGTCTCTGTTTGGTCCATTTTGGGACTAAGAACCCAATATGGTCCGATCACCCTTTGAAGTGAAAACATTACCTTGCATGGAATTTTTAGCTTCATGGCATGAAATACATAACTAATTGGATATTATATGACCTTAAACATAAACTCCATCATGTCTTTCACTCTTTCACAACTCTATACAACTTCATAAAGCTCTTATGGAAGCCAACAGTAAGTGGCAAGGTAGTGAATCAAAGAATAGGTGGGAAATTTGGATTTGGAATGGTGGTTAATATAACCTCTCACAAGTTAATTCAATTAAATAACTATAAAAAATGATTAAAAACACAATAAACATCTTCATTAAGCTCCTTCCATGTTCAAGAACATAGGTTACTCATCCATGACTGCCAACTTGAGAAACAAGCACCATTTTTAAATCTCCCTCAAAGACATTAAAAGGAGTATTGGAAGATGATAAAAACATGTAGAGGTAATTATTAAAACCTTAAAACACCTCATAAAACTCACATAATTCCATTTATTCTTGAAAATAAGTAACAGATGCCAACTTATAGCCTTCTTGGATGCAATTTCATAAAATATTGCCTAGAATGTAATTGATTGCTCATGGAGGAGCCACCAATATGATATTTCTTATTATGGATGTTAATTTCACTCATATTAATATCCACCCATAGAAGCATTCTTCTTGACTCCACCTGTACGATCTATACCAAGTGCTTGAAGTTGTTCTTCCTTAGCTTGCCAAGTGAAAATGAAGAGAAATGAGTTGCAAATGAAATTTTTTATGAAATATTTTCAATCCAAACGTGGAAATGACCTATGTGGAGGTGAAGAGTCACACCACTACATTTTCCAAGTGGCACACTTCTTAAGAATCAATACAAATGTCCTTTTTTATCTCTTTGGCCAAAAAAACTACCCTTTTTTTGAACAACCTACCACTTCTTCAATTATGTCAACTTCCTAAGACTTCTAAGGACACAATGTACATGAAATAAACATTTTTAACTTGAAAAAATCCCAATAAACCTGTAAAAATCATTAAATGCACCATTTAGACCCCTCAAAATGACTTAAAATGATAAATAGACCTAGAAAATGCTTAACCAAAGCTAGTACAACATAAATTGACACTAATTGACCTATCAAACACATTATGAGAACATATTATACCCCTTTATATGCCTAAAATTGAATTTTTTTACTAGGGGTACCCTATTTTGACCTAAAAGTCAAAATTGATCACTGGTTAGAACTTACTAAACTCCTTGAATCTAAAATAATATTTCCTATCACGCATTCAACATGGGTAGCTAACCTTGTGCCTATTAGAAATAAGAATTTGGATATAATACTTTGTATTTATTTTAGAGATATTAATAGAGTGTCACTCAAAGATCACTATCATTTACATTCAATAGAGTATATTTTGTAAATTATTTCAGGTTCTCAATGTTTCTATCTCCTAGATGTATACTCTAGTTATAATCAGATTCTAGTGAATAAATATGATCAGTTCAAGATAGCATTCACTAAAAATGGGGGAATTTTTCCTATATGAATATTCCCTTTGGTTTGTCAAATTCTCGTGTTACCTTTCAAATAGCAATGGAAATGTCTTTCAAAGGTCTAATCAATGAAATGTTGTTGGTATATTTAGATGACATAATAGTGTTCTCTAAAGATGCTAATGAGCATATGAAACACCTAAGGCAAGTGTTTGAAAGGTGAAAGTAGTATGAAGTATCTCTCAACCCCAAAAAATGCATCTTTATTATACATGAAGGTAATCTCTTAGGATATGTTGTTTCCAAATATGGTCTAACTATTGATCTTGAAAGGATAGAGGCTATTCTAGGCCTATCATTTCCCTTTCATAAGAAAGGACTCCAAAGCTTTATAGGAAATATAAATTTTGTAAGAAGGTTCATACATGGTTTTTCATCTTTGGTGAAGCCTTTCACAACTATGCTCAAGAAGAACCAAGTTTTCTCTTAGACTACGGAAGGTAAAGGGAACTTTGAAGCCATCAAGAAAGAAACTGCACAATCTCCTACTCTTGTGAACCCTAATTTTTCTAAAGACTTCATTTTTTATTCATTTCCTAACCTTGATACTATCTCAGTTATGCTAATACAAAAGAATGGTGAAGATGTGGAACAACCAATTTCATTCTTTAGTCAAGGTTTGGAAGATTATTAAGTCAAGTACACATTTATGGAAAAATAAGTCCTTGATTTTTTAAGTGGACTAAATAAGAATAGACATATGGTTTTAAATAATAGGATTCATATTATGGTCTCTCATACTAGTACCAAAGAGTTTCTTTTGAGCAAAGACCTTAGTGAAAATAGGTTAGGGTAGATTACTAAGGTAATGGAATATGATGTTGATATCAAAGTGATAAATATGATGAGGGGTAAAGGTCTTTGTGAACATCAATCTTCAGATCTCCATGAGTCAAAAGAAGAGGTTTTAGTCAATCATGATTGCTCCCAACTAGTTGATTCCATGCCTCTATAAAGTTGGACACAAGATGTCATCAGATTTATTCAAAGTGGTGAGTACCCTAATGGTATGAGTAGATCTAAAAGGAGGTACTTCATATTGCAATATATTCCTTATTGTCTTGTGGATGCTATGCTTTTTATAAAAGATGCTAATGGTGTGTTATTGAGATGCATTAACAATGACCAGTTTGGAGTGTTGCTTGAAAAAATTTATGATGGGATAGTACAAGGTCATTTATCCCCAATAACCACAACTACCAATATCATGAGGGTAGGATATTTTTGGCCTAGCCTTTTTAAATATTATTATGCTTGGGTGAGAAGGTGTGTACAATGTGCTTTCTTTATAGGAAAATAGAAGCTTGTAGCTCTCCTTTTGTGGCCTATTCAAGTAGATCAACCTTTCATGTAATGGGGTCTTAACTTCATTGGCATGATAAACCCCCCATAAAGTGTTAGTCATAAATGGATACTCGTAAGAAATAACTTATTTACAAGGTGGGTTGAGGCAGTGGCATTGAAGGAAGCCAATGAAAATGCTATTTTGGAGTTCTATAAAAGTATCATAACTAGGTTTGGAACCCCTTCCACCATTATTTTATATAATTCACTTGCTTTCATGGGTGTTAAAATAGTTGATTATGCAAGAATAAATTTCATATACTTGAGTAAATCATCCAAATATTACCCTCAAAGTAATGGGTTGGTTGAATCTACTAACAAGAATCTAATCATAATAATCAAGAAAACTTTGGAGGATAATCAAAGGGCTTAGCACACTAAGTTAAAGACATCATTATAAATAGACTGATAGAATAAAACCCAAGAGGTCAATAGGTAATTCTCCTTTTGTTCTTGTTTATGTAATGGAGGCTAGGTTGTCTATATCCCAAGAGCTACCTGCCTTAGATTTGGTACATCAACTAGAGTTGCTTGAGAACACTCTAATGGAGTTGAGGTTGATAGAGTTAATGGAGCTCTAAGAGACCAGAGAAAAGGATCAAAAATCTATGGAACATCAAAAAATGCTAATGAAGAGGTCTTTTTATAAGAAGGAAACTCCAAGAACATTCTAAAAATATGACATAGTGTTAAAATGGGATGAAGATAGAGCAAAGCCAGGGAGACATACCAAATTTGATACTTTATGAAGTGGACCATATGCCATCATCAAGTGAAAATAAAATAACTCTTTTCAATTATAAAGGATGAGTAGAGAGGATATACCTATCCCTATGAATGGGATCCAATTAAAGCCCTTCTATTGAGGAAATTAAGGGTTAGTCATATAAATATTAAATTAGGTGTGTGCTTTTATTTCAATTGTGTGTGTGTTCCATAAGCATTCTAGTTGAACACATGTTTATTTCCTTTGGTTTATCTTGTTTTACAGTTATTTATTTTGTGTTTCATGTTTTCAAAGGCCAATTCATTTTCATATATATGTATAGGTGACTACATGGCCTAATGGATAGGATTAGGCTATTGGTCTTGGCATAACAAGCATACCACCCCTAGGAAATCCTCAAGAATGTTGATTATTTTAACCACAAGTCAAAATATTTCAACACCCTATAGTTAAAAACTTGTATATGGGTATATTATGACATTATAGTGTGTTTCATGGCCTATTTTATTTCATTTAATGAGCTTTTAATCTCGTTCATAGTCAAATTTAGTCCTAGGTCATTTTATGTCAGTTAGGGGTCATTTTAAGGTCATTAATGAAGGTGGTATAGTTTTATTAGGTATAAAAGTGTTCCTAACTCTCTTTAATCATCTAATATGTCATATATTTTCATTAATAATTATTACTAACTGAAAATTTGTAGGTTCCTAACTGAAATCAAGATTGACAAAGAGAGGATTTTGGTAGTTGTACGACCTATAAGGGCATGTGTCACATGTGTCAAGATAATTAAGTGAAAATTTGGATTTATTTAATTAATTTACACACTTTATCTACTTTTTAAGCATCAAAATTTTCTGAAAACCATTCTATTCCCCCATTGTTCTATTGGATATGCAAAAGTAGTTAACAGGTTTCTTCTTGGTACAGCCAATAAGAGAGGTTTTAGGTCAAATGATCTTAATGATAGAAATTAAACTTGGTATAATTAATTTTTATGGTATTATTTCAATTATTTATTTCCTATTCTCTATGAACCATCCCTTATAATTTGATTGTCTTATTTTGCATTCTAATCCCCACACCCTATAGGTTTTCTTCTTGTATGAGTTGGTTCATATAATCCAACTAATGAAATTGACTATATAGGATGTGGAATTAATTATTTCATGGTTTCCATATTTATTTTCATTTTTTTAATTTGATTTATGATCCAAACATCTCAAGTTACAGGTTGAGTGCTACATTGCTAGGTTACAAGCATGATCTTCAACTACAGAGGTTTTTATTTCTTATAGTAGTTTAAAGATGAAGCATATTTATGTTTCATGTTTATAAAAGTTAATTTAAATCACCCTCTATTTAAATATAAATCTTATATGATATCATCCATGGATTTTTATTCAATAAGGACTAACACATTCAACTTCCTACATGATTGCCATACATAGTCAACTGAATGAGGTGTTTTTAAGTGTTGAGAAAATTCATAGGGAGTAAATTAAGAGTATTAATAGGTTTTGAAAATTATTATGACATGATAAATCAATAAAATAACCTAAAATTATATATGATATCATGTGGAAACTAGTTCTCATACACACACAGTCCTATACCATTGATATACACCTACAGGTGCCATACAGGAGCCTGATCACTTTGGCATAGAAAAATTTGACTTGTTTAAAGTATTTCAAGGTTTAATAGATTATTTTAAATACTTTTAAAAGGTTTAATACTGACTATAATCCCATATTCCATGTATATTATCCATATCTCATCCTCATTGCCCTATGCCTTGTATGTTCACCTATAAGTGGCTCTCACAGAGACCTGAGAATGTTTCATGAAGGTGTTTGATCACGTTAGAGACTTTTAATAATGTCTTTAAATGTTTAATATGTCTTAAAAATAATTTTGGATCCATATATATGTATGAAAACTTTATGTTCATATATAATTTTAGAGAATGATTTATTAGGACTTGTTACCTTAAAAACTATAAAATAGAGCCCTGGCTACTTTTGGCACTATTATATGATGATGTGACATAGAGCATAGATGAAATTTGAATGAATCCATCATGTAGAAATTATATATGGTAACACCTTGTAAAATAGAGTGATTTTTTTTTCCAATAGATTATCATGCTAGAATGCTTCAAATCCATGCATTTATTCACTATAGAAAGTCAATGTTCTCTGCAGTATCCTAAACTTTCAAATGACCTTATTGACCAAGGTGGCCTAACAAGGGAATATCACCATGTAAATTGATTCTATTGAAGTGATAATAACACTAGTGTTTCAAATAAAATTAAGAGGAGTTATTTTTCAAGGTATTGACTTATATCATAATATACATGTATGAATTACCCTCAAAGTATCTACCTACAACCTGACTGTAGATACTCAAAAATCATGACATGAACCTTGGTGATTATAGGCCTATAAACACAAGTAATTTTCAATTGGATTTGGTTACAAGACTATAAATATACTTCATGAGAGTTATCACAAGTTTTAAATGTTGATATACATTTATATGACCCTTTTTACTCTAAGAATGGTTAACTATAATTGATTGTAGTATGACAATGCTATAAAATGTGACTATCTTGAAGTTGGTCTAACATAATGCATGGTGAAAGAAATTAAAACTATTATTTAAAGATATAATATCTCAATAAGGTATTATTTCAATGATTCAATTTCTAACCATGCAAAATACACCTACATACACCTCTCTTCTGAGTTGAAACATAAGACATAACTGAATGTAACTGAGCGTATAAAAATGGAGGGTATACAATCAAGAGTTTAGAAAAAAATTAAATCATTTATATGTCTAAGATAACCTTTTAAAATATATTATTCATCTCAAAATACTCCCATAATAAGGAAATAGGGTAGGAGTTGGTCCTAAAGGATAACCTATAGTCTACATCCAAAACCCTGCACACAATGAGTCACACAGAACGTCTATCTTAGGTTTTAGAATCTTTATAGGTTTTGGATACATTAAAAAACCTTAGAATATAGTAAATAACATCACCATAACTTTAAAAATATCCTCATATATTCATATGTTCTGAGGTAATAGAGTAAGTTCCCTATATTATGTTTCAGATAGAGGGCACTCATAGAAGGTGCAAATATGTTGGTTTAGTAAACAAATGGTAAGGTGTGTTTGGAGAGGTTATAAATTTATAAGGATATATAGGGAGTTTAATTAGACATTAAAAAACTTTAATGAGGCATTTAAACTTTTAGAAATTACTTAGGGGTGTTGATGAATAGTTATGTATAGACATACCTATTAGGTCTTGACTAAGCCTAAAGCCATAAGGGTTTCTAATGTCACTTATAACACTAGAGTATCATTATAAATAATTTTCACACATTTAATAGGAGTTATAAGGAGTTTTATTACCTTTTATTTGCAAATAAAGACATGATAAAGTCATTTCTTGGCCTAAGAGCCTAAGAGGGTATGCAGAATGCAAAGGAAAACTTAAGAAGGCAAATTTGGAAGCTCACACCTATACATAGGCTTAGCATGGGAATATGAGGGGATAATATAAGTTTAATTGGGTCCCAAAAAAGGATCTAGTGGAATTTTTTTAGGGTTCCAATGTTAAAATTTTATGAACAATCCTTAACAGTGAAAGCTACTTAAAACCCTCTAAAACCCTTGATAAAGACCTAATGGGAAATATGAAGAAGGAGAGGCACAAAAATGAGATATAATGACTTGGGAGATGATTTCAACTTGTATAGGACTCCCCTGGTCTCTTTCCCATTAAATTGGATCCTACCCTACTTGTATGGATAAGGTGAAAATTAGATTTTCTTGATAGATTTGTGTGTTGTGTAGGTACATAAGGGTTTCAAAGAATGAAAATAATCTAGGGAGGTATGGTGAGACATAATATAACTCCAAATGTCCATATCTTGCTTCATAAATTCTCACAAGTATCTATGCTAACACCTCCACTTTATCTAGTCTAGAATGACATAGTGAATGAAGGGTGATCACTTAGTGAGAAGTTAATAACTCCACTTGGTAGGAATTTTAAGGTATACTTGATGAATATAAGGTCATGAATATTTTCAAAAAATGTCACATCATCCCTTGTATGGAATAGTTTGAGAAATTTATGAGCATCTTAGTGTCAAGTGTGATGATAGGTCTAAACAAGAGTAATTATGACTATAGGTAGTGAGAACAATCAGCCAAAAGAATATTGATGGTTAATGACATATATAATGCATGTTGGAGCATGTTTATAACCCCTCCCTGATATTTAAATGATCTCATTTATCCCTAATCTATTATAGATCATTCAAAGAAGGCCAAATGATGAAGGCAATTTTTAATCAAGTAATTGAAGAGTCTTGTGCCAGACCTAAAGGAGTTTCATGATTTAAGGGACATTGGTCTAGGTAGACCTTGCATGATTTTTACCATATTCCATTTTTATACAAATATAACTCTTTATCTCAGCTTGAAAAGTTTTTTCATGACTCTTATACTTCATTCTCTTCTCTCCTCTCTCAAATTCTATAAGTACTAGACATTTTGGTTCTTGTTTCATAATACCACACCTAGTATGATGAATCCATATTGGTTTGATGTTTTACTTTGCCTTTGAATAATATAATAAATTTGGTTTTTATTTCACAAACATCTTGTTTAAGTGTGCAAAGTGATGAATGGTAAGGTCTAGTGATTTTATAAGTTTATGTCTAACACAAAAATTTATCATTCTAACAGGTTATATAGAGTGTAACTAGTGTGTTTGGTTCCCTTCAAGTGTAAAAGTGTACTTATAGTCTAAAATATACCCTCTTATCCACTTGCCTTGATTTGTCTCATGCATATCACCTCTATATTTAAAGACTAATGTTATAACATCTTAGGACTTTTACATTAGTTTGTAGGTCTTATTTATTAGTGAAAGAAGTATGATATCATTGTAGAAATACTTATGGTGTATCACACCTTTAAAATAGGTTATTTTCATGAAAAATTTTATCCCTTTTCCCACAAGTAATCAATAAGTATAGTTGATAAGCACTTAAATGTAAATTCAAGGTGCTAGCCCTTAAACCTGGAGGTCTACATCTTTTATAGGTAACCCACATACCTATAAGTATTCCAATGTTGCCCAAATCTTAGAGTAGGTTTGAACAACCTCCTCTAGGGTGCAATATTTGGTGGAAAAACTAACCTCATTCTTCAAATAACATGGGTCTACCATGAAGACCAGCTTAATACCATGAGTTTCAACTTGAATGTCATGAGTTTGGGGCTAAAATAACTCTTATCAAAGTAGAAAACCACAAAAATTTTGGGAGGAAATAATTTTTGACAAGTCTTATATGAACCTTGAGTCTACCACATGGTATAAGGAGAGACATGTCAAGTTTTTTAGGCATTATTTGCATGTTGTAAGATTTTGAAGTGTAATTTACATGTTAAAATGCCTTTGGAGGGTTGTTTAAGCAGCTAATACAAGATTTAAAGGTGCATTTTACATATTGGTAGACTTTACAGGTGCAATTTTCATGTTGGCAGGTTTCAAAGAGTCTTTTTACAAGGTGTGTGGTTTTCATAAGATGATTTTGCATGTATTTTGACTTGAAAAGGCTACTATAGTGTTTATAAAAGGTCTTAAATGTTATAAAACATTGTATTTATTCAAAACAAACTCATGAATACCTTTATGTTTCTGAAAGGATTTACAATGTGTTTGAAAGGGTGATCAACATGAAATCATGCCTCATAAAATGCAATTGATTAATCGACTTTAGATAAACTTACAAAAGATGAATAGGAGATTACAAGAGTCCTTACATGGATGACCAAGAAGGGATAGGGTTTTGTGAGGAATTCATTTGAATAAACAAATTAAATATTTTAATAACATCCAAGAGGGAATAAAACATTAGACAACTTAGAACTTAGTATGATGAAGGGGTTTAAAAATTTAATTGTAGGAATTCTATTTTAAGGATAATAACAAGATCTAACTAAGAAATTTAGATTGAAAGGCACAAAGTACAACTTTAGACTCTAATTTTGTAAACAAGTTTTTATCTCATTGGGCTATGGAGTCATTTTGGCTTGAAAATATTTATAGGGAAACATGAAAAAAATATGAGGGATAAAAATGACACAACATGACCAAACCATAAATAAAATAGGAATCACAAAAAAATCTTGAACTCATTTATTTACATTTTGGGGACAATATGCTTTCACTTGAAGTAATGTTTTAAATATTTCCCATTGTAGGGAAAGGAAGGTGTGTACCATCTTAGTAATCCAGTTAGAATGTGTTGTCTCCATATAAATGCCTAATTTTTAATGGACCCATCCACAAAGAATCAAATTTACCATGGCTCTATTTTGGATCTCTTTACTTGTCTCATAGGAGAATGATATCTCCAAACTAAAAATCTCTTTTATTTTCCTTATTATTTAATAGTGTCTTGACTTGGGCTTGGTATTCTATAATTATATCTACAATTTGCATTTTGTCTTCTTCTAACTTATTCAAATATAAGATTCTCTTATCTGGTGAACTATCAAAATTCTAATTTTAAATAGCTCTCACTAGTTGCAGTGCAAAAAAATCAAGGGTTATAGGAATATCAACATCAATCCCATACAACAATTGGAAAGATGGCATTATAATAGATTTATATGGAGTGATATGATCTTCCCACAAATTGTCGTATAACTTTTTGTGTTAGTTTCTCTAATTTTCATATATCAACTTGTAGATAATAGTAACCAAATTCTTATTAGTTGATTATGCCTGACCATTTCCTTGTAAATAGTAGTTTGAATATTGAGATAAATAAATGTCTTAACCATATAAAAATTTGACCAATTCTAAATAAGATGAATTAGATCCATTATCTATTATAATATTTTATGGAACACCATACCTTAACAAGATGTTTTATTTGATGAAGTTACACACAACTTATAAATTGATCTATTTGACAGGAATAGCCTCCACCCATTTGGCAAAGTAATTTGTATTAGTGAGGACATGAGTGTGCCCAGCATTTTAATGAGGATTCCTTTTTCCCATCAAATCCAATACCCATTATTGAAAATGTTCTTCAATCACCATAGCATTAAGAGAAAAAGCTACAGGTATTAAATGTCTAATGAATTGATAACATGCTTCACACTTCCTTACCCATTCATAAGAATTTTTGAATAGTGATGTCTAATGGTAGTGAACTTTCAAGATTTTATATGTTATCACTAGAGCATAAAAATTTCCACCACAAGTTTGATTATGGAAAGCTTCCAAAATATTCTTTTATTTTTCTCAATCTATGCATCTTAGAAATAAACCATCGATGTTTTTCTTGAACAATTTATTATTCTAAATAACATACTTGCTTGATTTTAACTTGATTGATCTTCATTTATTAGCATCCAAATGTGGCAGGTATTAGTTGTATGTTAAAAAAATGTAATATATGATAACCATTTGCTTGTAGAATCCATGAAAACATTAAAGGTGATTCTTTTATTTTATTATCATCTTCATCTATTGAACAAAAAATTACTTAAGGGTTTATTTGTTTAGCCATGAGTTGACACAAACCTTTACCTCATATCAATTTAGTGGGTTTGATTTCAAGATCATACTCTTGAACTTTATTGATCTAATTACCTTTTTTTAAACACAGTTCTTGTTGATTCAAAATAGACTTCATTGTTGTATTAGGCACCATCACAATAGAATGTGAGTGAAAGATATAATACCTAAATTGTTCCAAAACTTTCACAACAATATATGCATGTTTTTATTCTGAAGATTATTTCAACTCAAATTCCTTGAGACCACTTCTCATGAAGGCAGTTGGTGACTAAATCCCTTCATTGTTATTTTCAATTAGAATGGTTGAAAGGTTATGATCTAAAGCATAAAAATATATGATAAACTCTTTTAAATCTAGATAGATAAGAGTGTGTACATGTGTAATGGCATTTTTAATATTTTTGATTGATTTTTTACCTTCAGTGTTTCATTTAAAGGTGGGTTTTATTTTCATCATTTCAAAAATGTGTTTAGTAAGTTTTGTAAAATTAGGCATGAATTTTCTTAGAAAGTTCACCTTTCCAAAAAACATTCTACACCTAGATTGCTAGTTGACAAAGATAAATTTTGGATTTCCTTGACTCTTTATAGTTTAATCTTTACTCCTTCCTTTGATAAAACATGCCCAAAGAGTTTTTTTCAGTTACCCCAAAGATAGACTTCTTAGGGTTGAGAGAAATTCCATGAAGATGAAAAATTTAAATACTTTCTATATATTTTCATAGTGATCTTCCCTTTTCTTTGATAATATTGTTAAATCATCTAAATATACCACAATTATATTATTCTTGAAGTCTTTCAAGGCAAGGTCCATGTTTCTTTATAATGTATCTCTTGCATTGATCAGACCAAAAATCATTTTTTGATATGCAAATATACCCCAAGGAGTTGTGAATGCAGTCTTGTGTTGATTTTCTCTATAAGCTTCTATTTTATTACACCTCAATAAGCCATATAATATATAGAGCATCTATGAACCTATAATTTTTGTAAGAAAGTGATCTATAATAGGTAATGGATAATCATCTTTTAAGGATGCCTAGTTTAGATTTTAGAAATCTACGTAGATCCTAATTTCTCCACTTTTCTTGCGAATAAGTACCATATTTGAAATTGATTTAACTTTTTGGGAATAATGGATTTTTATTCTTATTTTAGTTAAGGTTATAGATTAATAAATTAGTAAATAATATTGCAATAATTATAGTCCTGATTTGTATAATTTATTTGTATTTTGTTACCTTTCTAAAAATAGCAATAAATAAGGAGAAAATAAAACTTATCTGGAAATACGCTAAGATGGCTAATACAAGGTTTGAAACTGGTTGTACAAGACTAGGATAATGTCACAAATTAGAATCTATATTTTATTTGGAAAAAGGATAAGATCACCAAAAATAGGACACTTCAAGGTCTGGCACTGTAGTCTACTCTTGCACTATTGTCCAAACTAGTCATAGAGACTTGAGTTTTTTATATTCTTTATGTTATTCTTATGTGAGTCTACCTATGAAATCTTCAATGTTGAATATTGATGAAACTCTTTGTAGATCTAATTTAATCTTAAAAACCCTAGACCTTCATTTTACTTGATAAAACTTGAGAAAGAGGAGGGGTTAGTGTGTGTAAGATGCACTGAACGTGTGATCCATACCCCTTATGTGGTCACACTACCTACATACCAATACTCTAAAGAGAGATCAAGTGATATTTAGTTTTCCCATATAATGTTCTTAGTGAAATAATGCAATATAGATATAAAATGCCAAATTGAGAGTGCTTGAGGTGGCCAGGGACTAGTATGAGAGTTTGAATATGTTTTTAGTTGTGTTAGGTGACTATATGTAGAGAATAGGGAAAATTGCCTTAGTAGTTTGTTTTTATTCTTGTTTGCTTTGTAATATTTGTCATCTCCCTTGCAAATGAGATTTGGATGGGCTTTTATAGGGAAATATTATTTATGGGTTAGATGTATTCATGTTAGGCTAACATAATGAAGAACAGGAATCATATGGAAGTGATCATTTGGGATCAAATTAAAAAGGGATAGGAGTGCCAAAAATGGGACACCTTAAGATCTGACACTATATTCTAGGTATGTCACTCCTATCCTATAGGTTTAGGACCTACAAGGATCGGATTGACTTAGAAAATAGAGCCTGGTTGAGCTAGAATTAGGGTCTAGAAGGTTTCAAATGATCAGTAATGAGAAAAAAGGTGTCTAAAAGCATGTAAGAAGGACCTAAAGATTGGGTGTCACAAACTACACTCAAACTATCAGTTTGGACATTTTATATGACTACATTTGCCCCCCTTTATTTTATTGATGCATCAAAGTGAAAAACTAGGATAAAGGAAAAATAAAAAGCATACCTAAACTTATCTACAAGGGTAAAGCCCATGGAGATGTGTGATGTTGAATGATGTTGAGTATGTTTTGGGTATGTGCTAGGTATGTGTTGTACCTAGAGTATTATCATGAATGGAGTTGAGTGCTCAATTCCTTAAGAGTGGCTCAAGAATACAAAGGTTGGCCCTTTAATTCCATCATTGCCCACTAAGTGAAGCTATATGATCATGCATGTGTTAATCAATGTTTGGACTTTGTGTCTAATCCTTCTGAGTAGGTGGCTCAAGAATATAAAGGTTAGCTAGTCCTTTGGATCCATCATTACCCACTAAATGAAGTTATGAACTGATGTTGATATGCATAAGTGTTGTATGGTATGGCTCTTGAAGCCCATGAATGCTCTTTTAATCTGACTATGTGGTGTGGATAACGAAATGTGTACTAAGAACTAGGCCAATCTTGGCCACTCTAAAAGGTGGATATTAGGTTTGTATTAAATCCACTTTGAAACTAAGAACTAGGCTTATATGAAAGCCATTATGAAATGATGCCAACCACCTATAGATGGAATAAGGCACATAATTGCTAAGAATACCTAGGTAATGTACTGAACTTGAAAATAAAAGAAGGAAAATATGTCATGCATATTTCCCCTAATCACTGGTGTCTGTAACATGGATTCTAATCTAGAAGTTATACCAACTACCTAATCTAAAACTAGAAGTGAGATCCATCATGTTATGCATGATGCTCCCTATATCTAGATTCTCTAAGAAAAATTATACTAAAATTGCCCAATCTGAACTAAACTATAGTTGCCAAAATTATAACTGAACTTATCTTTCTGTCTATTTTTGGAAAATTTGGGTTTTCTATTGTTTGGATAGGAGAGCCAAAAATAAGACACTTTGTTGTTCAGTGCTATAGTCCAAGTATGGCACTTATGTCTTTTGTTTTTTTTTATCACTGTTATGTGTTTGTCACTATTTTCCTAGTTTGCTTTACCTGGTTTGAATTTTAGATGTTGTTCTGAGTGTTCTAAAAACTAAATTTTTTTATTGGTAAAGGGCTTTGATCTTTGTGATAAAACACCTAATTGTTTCCCCCTCTTTTGAGGGTAGGAATGAATACCTTGCAATGACTACCCTTAAAAGAAAGAGCACTGTAAGTGCGTTATGCTATGAAATACATGATATAACAATGATAATCAAAAAGATGTCTCAAGATATAGCATAGTTTGTATTGGAGATTATTAGATCAATAGGGGTATGTCTAGATAGATGTAATAATGTAATAGCATGTGCAATGTACTAAACTTGAAACTAAAAAGTCTAGTTAGTTATTAGTTATCAAGGAGAGCTGAAGCATGATGTCCATCATGGCATCTAAATAAGCAAGATAATGCATGATGTGTATAATGGCATTGCAAACAATTGATAAGAAATAAGTTAGCACACAAAGTAAGAAGCAAGAAGCATACAAAAGTGGTCAAGGGGCCAAGCAAACAAGGGACATGGACACATGTCACTCAAACTATGAAAGCAAGTATACAAGGCATGTTCAAATTCCCACATACAATTGATAATAAACAAATTTGGCATGAGTGCTATAGGCACATAGAAGAGTACAAGCAAATGTCCTAAGGCACACACAAAAATAAAAGCAAAGGACATATGAAAATGTCCTAAGGCACACATGAGATAAAATAGGAACTAAAAAATATAATCACATATAGCTACGCAAATTAAGAAAGGAAGGCATGCAAATGCTAGAAATATAATCACATCTAACTAATCAAAGCAAGAAGTGAAAGTATTTAAGACATGTAGTACAAGACTAGGTAGAGGCTAAGAAATACACAAGTGCTATATAATAGTGAGTATCGATAGAGTAATCTATATAATCTAGTAAGTAATTTACATCAACATGATAACTAGAGTGTGTGGTGTAGGAATGACATAACCTGGATGGTGTAGTCATGTAGAAGATGCCCCAGCAGGTATATATGTCGATGTATGTCTCAAATGTAGAATTGGGATGCCTTCTTAATGGATAGAGTGAATCAATCAAAGATATAGGTGTCACTACACACACTCAAAAAAGATCAAGTCAAGCATAGTAATGTAGATAAATTGATAAACAATATCATAGAATAGTAAAATTTAAGTCTAGTATGGTAGTACAAATGTAAAGCATGGATGATGCATATAGTTGAAATGTTTTTGGTGTTTTTGGTTTATTTGAATATTTTTGGTATTTTGGAATATTTGAATGTTTTTTTATTTTTGAAATAAGCTATGTATAATAAATCATAAGGAAACTATGTATATATAATTTTAAAAAACCTGTGTACAAGAAAAATTATGAAAAAATGATACTAATCGATGAATCTCACAAGAGACTCCCTATCATGGTGTCTTATATCGAGTAGAGGGATCTTGTGTGATCATGAAGCATGATGGAAGGGCTAAAATTGTGACTCTAAAATTTATGTATGTTGTAAGTGCTCTAAAATATTTGTAGTGTAAACTAACTATGGGGTCCCCCTATAACTCTAAAAGTTAGATGTAACTATGGGGCTCTTAGGAACCCATCTGGTAGTAGAAGAATCTCTTTAAACATATATGCTATGTGTAGAGGCATGAGACCTCAATGATACTACCTTGGGTGTGAATACTATAGGTAGAAACTATCTAAAGTATTGAAACTATCATTGTTATAGTGGTTTCTCTAAGAGAGGCCTCTGTGGAAGTGTATGAACTTTTTGTGCTAGCAAAGGAGGTCTCGACTATGTCTATATCACTATATGAACCCTAATGACCAACTGAATAAGTGGATGTGCTGCTCATGTTGTGTAGGAACATGCCCTATATCTTATGTTATATACTTTGCACTAATTATAGATATACATGGAGACTCTATAAGATGCAACCTCAATGGATGTGCAATTGAAACTATGTGTTATGAAGGAGGCTCATCTATCTATAATCATAGTGGATTGCTATGTGAAATAATACCCAGCGGTCTCTATTGTAATGCATATGACTGATCAATAGATTGATTTGAAAATATAATCTATGATGGGGTCTCATCTAATCTCAATCATATTGGATTGTTACATGAAATAGGTCCTTAAAAACTTGGCTATAGTGAATATCTATTTGGAGTAGTACTCTATGATGTGGGTTCATCTAATCTTAACTATAGTGGATTGCTACATGAGATAAGAACTTGAAAACTTAGTTGTAGTGAATATCTAGCTGGAGTAGTACTCTATGATGTGGGTTCATCTTATATTAACCATAGTAGGTTGTTACATGAGATAGGACCCTAAAAACTTAGTTGTAGTGAACATCTATCTAGAGTAGTACTTTGTGATGTGGTTTCATCTAATCTTAATCGTAGTGGGTTGCTACATGAGATAAGACCCTAAAAACTCTATTATAGTACATGTGACTATGATGGATATTATATGAAACTACATTATGTACTCCATAGAGTACACTATTATATTAGGCTACTCCCATTGTACTGGTCCCCAAACCCTTTGAGTAGGTGGGATAGGATATCTCCTATGAAGCTCCATCCTAGAAATTGCATTAGTCTCACAATGAGTAACTGATGAATCTTATGGAATAATGTCCTAAGATGACTCAGTCATGGGGGAATGAGGTCTATGGATCCATGATGGAGGATATCTCGATGCCCCTGATGTGAATGTTAATATATCATTATCAACACATCTATTAATACAGTCCATGAGTCTATAAAAATCATTATCTCTATGTCCAAGGATATGATGATAGTTACAAAAGGGCCAATGTGGTTGTCTGTATAAGATATGTGGATCTCGATGATGAGTAAAAGGCAATGTGATTAACCTCCTATCTATTAGTGCTAATAATATGACATATGGGCTATCCCACTCTGAATCAAACTATAATGGTGCCCTACTACTATTCTCTATAGTGCATATTGTAGGTGGTGCTCTAAAAACTAGCTCTATGTTCTTAATTGGTTGATTTTATGGTTTTGGTCTCCTATCTTGTTTGGGAAATGGTGGATGTTATGTGGTAGAAGCTATAGATGGAGGTAATGATTTGAAATCTAGAGTAAGTTGATCAATTTAATTTGACTCAATCAATCCCAATTTCTTCTCTAATGCTAAATTTATATAACATAAGTACCTAAAAAAATACTCTATTTGATATAATATATGCTCTAGGAGAGGGTGGTGAAGCCCTTTGATAAATATATGCTAAATCTCTAATTTTTTTGGTTTATAGATCAATCATAACATGTGAGTCTTAAATCATAAGATATAATCACTAACTGGATTTGAATAATTCTGATGTAATGTGACAAGTTTCTCATATGTAACATGAGGGCTCATGTTTTCTATGTAATATCTGATAAATGCCTCCTCTAGGTCATCGTATGTATGTAAAGAACCAATAGAGAGGAGATGAAAGAACCAATTTTATGCATTACCCACTAATGTCGATTGGAACAACTTAATTAGAATCAAGGGACTCACATGAGATGGCAAAGCCTTTTAAAAGGCTTTAAGGTGTATGAATGGATTTCTAGTTCCATCAAATTGAGGCAATGATGGTATCTATAAATGCATAGGAAATTAATCTTTGACAAATGTCTTTGGAAGAGGGTTACCATGCAAGTCATTAGCATCCATCCAAAACTTATAAGCCTTGTCTTCCAAAGTAAGGAGGTGTACTTGGTGTTGTAATTCACCAACTACATGAATTAAATAAATAATCTATTGGGATGGTCTATTAGTATCTTGAGGTGGTTAATTTAAATTTTTAATTTGATCATTTATTTTAGCCATGAGAATGCTACATTTAGAAATACGATTATAGAGAGGAGGTGTGCTCACTTAAACCTTTGGAGGAATGGAAACTTGGACCTTATTAGAGGGATGTATGCTACCATTCTCTTTGGGTGAAGAGTGAAAAATAGGTGTAAATGTAGTAGGGGGTGGCTTGGGAGATTCATTGGTATCTTTTGTATTTAGTGAATCACATTTTATTTGAATAGAAGATGTGATGTTATCATTGACATGTGTATCATTTGAAATATAATTATGCATAGCAGTAGAAGCAACATTTTTTAATGCATTAAGTTTGACAGAAGGAGTGAGAGAAGATTTAGAAACATGAGATGCAATTTCTTATTCACTATATGCATAATATTCAATGCATTATTATAATCAGAGTTTTGTTCATATTCACTCTCATTTTCATGTTCACTATCATACTCATTATCACTTCCATTACCACTACAGAGAGAGGTAAGAGAAGATGTTAATTATTTTCTAATATGTAATAAATTGTCATGTGAAATTGGAATACTATGTGCATCTATGATATCTTTGGATGGAGTGCATGCATTATTTTCATTTGTAATATGAGAAGTAATAGAAAGAGATTTATCATTTAGACATTATTTTGTCATTGTTTGAGATGACAAAGTAAATTTAAGAACATGAGATGGATCATTTGAATTATGCATTGGAATTTTGATTCTATTTTTTTTATATTGTTGTAATTTGAACATAGAAGTAGCAAAATAGAGGGGAAAACTAGGTTTAAATGCAAGCAAATTATGACCAATGAGAGGTTCACTTGGAATTGCATGATTAATTTGTACATTTGATGTATTGTGCATAGCAGAATGAGGTGAAAAGTAACTTTTCCATTTATCAAAATTATTTTCTTTGGAAGAGGGAAGAAAAGAGATAGGTTTGAGAGAAGAAGATGCATCTACTTTTTCTTCACTATCACTTTCATATGCATCATCATATTCCCCATTAAAACAATAGTAATTGTCTTCATTGTAAATGAAATCATTTTCATCATTTTTGGATGATGTGCAATTTTGAAAATTTGTTAATTCATTGTCACTATTATGAGAAAAAATTAAAATTTTATCTATAGGATGAGGGAAGAAGTACCTTAGTGGCCATTTTATTGGTTTCACCAAATAGAGTATGTAAAATTACTATTAAGCAAATAAATGCAAGAATGACTACTAACATTTAGATTTTGAAAATATTTTAGACACTCCAAAAAAAATTCAAAACTTTCAAAAAATTTATCTAAAAATTGTAAGGGAGAAGGGCTTTGGGATTTGAGGACCTAGTTTGGAAATCTAGGGTTTTGGGTTGGAGTTTTAAAATTTTGAAATTATTTTAATAATTTGAATTCTAAAACTAAATTTAAATAAAACAAATGTATAAAAATTTATATAAAAATTAGAATTTTAAAATTTAATTGTTTCATAAAAATGTGAAGGAAAACCCTGGGGGTACCTAGGGTTTGAGATTTGTTCGAAGTAAGTTGGGTTCACCAAATGATTTAACTTTTTTTTAGAATAATGGAGTTTTATTCTTATTTTAGTTAAGGATCTAGATTAATAATTAGTAAATAATATTTCAATAATTATAGTCCTAGTTTTTATAATTTATTTATATTTTTTACCTTTCTATAAATAGTAATAAATAAGGAGAAAATATAACTTATCTATAAATAGGCTGAGATGGCTGATACAGGGTTTGAAACTGGCTGTGCAGAATTAGGATAGTGTCACAAATCAGAATCTCACTTTCATTTAGTAAAAAGATAGGAGCACTAAAATTAGGACACTTCAGGGTCTGGCACTATAGTACAGTCCTACCATTATTGTCCAAACTAGTCATAGAGACTTGAGTTTTTTGGGTTCTTTATGTTGTTCCTGTGTGAGTTTACATGTGAAATATAGAATGTTAGATGTTGATTAAACTCCTTGTAGAGATAATTTAATATTTAAAACCCTAGACCTTCATTGTGATTGATAAAACTTAAGAAAAAGGAGGGGTTACTGTGTGTAAGATGAATTGAACGTGTGATCCACACCCACTACCTACATACCAATACTCTGAAGAGGGATCAAGCCATATGTAATTCTCCCACCTAATGTGCTTGGTTCAATAGTGTGATGTAGATATAAAATACCAAATTGAGAGTGCTTGAGGTGGCTAGGGACTGGTATGAGAGTTTGAAAATGTTTGTAGCTATGTTGGGTGACTATATGTAGAGAATAGGGAAATTTCCCTTAGTAGTTTGCTTGTATTCTTGTTTGTTTTATAAGATTTGTCACCTCCCTTGTAAATGAGCTTTGGATGGGATTTTATAAGGAACTATTGGTCATAGGTTAGATGTATTCATGTTAGGTTGACATAATGAAGAATAGGAATTAGATGAAAATAATCATTTGGGCTCAAATTACAAAGGGAAAGGAGCACCAAAATGGGACACCATAGGGTCCGATGCTATAGTCCAAGTATGGCTCTCTTATCCTATAGGTTCAAGATTTTGGGGGATAGGGTTGGCCTAGAAAATAGAATTTGGTTGAGCTATAATCAAGGTTTACAAGGTTTTGGATGATCGATAATGATAAAAAAGGTGTCTAGAAGCATGCAAGAAGGACCTATAGATTGGGTGTCACAAGACACAATCAAACTACCAATTTGGACATTTTATATGACTACAAAAACACATGTTGAATGATGAATAGGAAAGATAATTTTTACATTCAAAAAAATTGAATTTCTTCAAAAATAGTCCCCATTTATTTTTGAATTGTACTACCTTTATTTTTGCTTCAAAGGTTTAGCATCAGGCTTAAGAGGTATTGCATGTTACATCTATTTTGGCTAGAATGAGTTGAGATCTACATATGTGTATGTGAGAATATCAATATATTTTTGAAGCAATGGGATAAATTTTCTTCTCTCTTCAGGCGAGCAACATTTTTTAATATTTACCAATCTGGGTTGTTCTTTAGAATTGATATTCACTTTTCATAACCTATTGAATTGAGAGACTCTTCATTTTCCCTTTTATAAACCTATCATACTTATCAAAGATTTGTTTTAGTGAGACCAAACCTCTAGGAATATTTTTCCTTTAAGTTTAATTACCCCTTCATCTTGTTCTTCAACAATACCTCCTTTCTTAGTATTTACTACAGATTCCCTCTATACTGAATCACTTCCTTTGAAGTACAGATTTATAAAAATATTAGCTTTTTCTTAAAAGATGACAATTTATTGATCATAACTAAAAACCAACCAATTATGTGAGTTATCTAGAATATTAGGCTTATACACTAACTCAATTATATACTTCTCTTTGTTTACCTTAGGGAAGATCATATTTGCACATCAGAGATAACACAAAAAATAGATAAATAATAATAATATAATATTCACACTCTATATTTTATCATTCAAAACAATACAATTTTATATAATAAATATATTTCCTATATTCGGGATGGTGAGATCCCTAGAATCACTCACACAAATAATCTTCCAACTAACCAACTGACTATATATGAATATATTATTACTATAATATATTTGAATAACTAATAAACTATATAAAAGCATCATGTATATTATTATTGTTATTCACAATAATAACGTACCACACAAAAACTTATTAACGTAATATTGTGTAACTAAAAATATTTAAGTTATTACAGATTAATAATGTGAACACACCTTAACATTCACCCCCTTGTGAACATTATTACCCCTAGTCTACACTCCCTTAATGTGAACATGGATAAAACATCAATCCCATATCTGCACCTATACTCATCATTTGGTGATTTTTAGAGGACAATCACAAACATTACCAATGGTTTACATATGGCTTACCGATAACCAAAATGAGATGGTTTTCAAGTGGATAACTAATAACCACAAACAAATGGTTTTACAAGTGGCTTACCACAAACCACATCATGATGTGCAGTACGGTTATTATCTCACTTCACTATCACATATTTAGAGAAGTTATAGAGAAATTTTTAATTCACTTATTACAAATGTGAATAGGTATACATCATCTATTCTTATTCACACACAACTAAAATCTAACAAACAACTAAAAACCAAATAAGCCACTAAAATAGAAGTGACCCCATTACTAGTGGCTAAGAAGAGGCTATGAAACCTCTAGCCTCCATTTCCTCTGTCCTGCAGTTGGTGAAGTTGATTATTTAGCCAATGAAGTTAGCATGTGATCCGATGGATCTAGAAGGTTTTGTATTGGATGTTTCTATATAAATTAGAACCCCTCCCATAATTTGAACATCGTTTACAAGCAAAAATGCATTTGTGAGGAAAAATTTTTTATTTTTAAAATTTTTGACAGTGGTCCCAAAAAGACTTCAACGTTATACTTTTTGACAAAAATGAAAAACATTATTGACTTTGATTTTTTCAAAATATGGACACTGAATTTTTTGACTTGACTCTTTTGACATAAAATACTATACTCTAAATTTTAATTTTGATAAAACAACTATATGATGTAACTTTATGACATATATGTGATTTATGGTATTGATGTGAATGCACAGATAAACTATGACTATAAAATTTCTAAAACCCAAAAAACAAAAGGCAATTGAATAGTGGTTTTAATACACTAATAAAGATAAATATAGAATATGTTACGCAACCTAAACTAGACATATAAAAATACCTTATTCCACTTTACTAACATATTGTGGACTTCATTATTTAATATTGAATGCCTTTTAGATTAAAAGTACTTTCAAAATTATAAACTTTACACAAAGTGAACTTAAGTAGAAAAACTTATAATAAAAGAAACTCCTATCTAAACATTGGTTAATGGATATAACCCAAGATAATAATAAACACCAGGATGAAGTCTAGTAAAGGTACATGCATGAATGGTTGGCATGTCTCTCCTATTGAAGCCTCTGTGTCACCTCTTCAACATGCAAATCTATAATGAGGGACTTCTATTTAATTCTTCTAAATTTGACTAGTTGTATGGGAGAATCTACATATAGAGATAAAAATACAATGATGGATCTATGATGGATTGCACACCAATTATGTAGATGTAAATATTGACCAAAATAACACAAAGTGTTACACCTTTGATGCTTTTTTAGGTATATAGGTGATTAGGGGCTAATGAAAATTGGTGAAAATCTATAGAAAATAAATAACAAGATAATATTGAATGGCTAAGATGGATTTGTCATTTATCATGACTGTGTATATGTGTTGGGTGTGGTTTAGAATCACTTTGGATCGATCAAAATCTGAGATGAGTGGATTTGCTATTATGGAGATAGATAGCAAAATGATGACACTAGAGAATAACTTGTATGTGAGAAAAGGGAAACAGGTCTGACAATTGAACTTCTACAAATCTCAAACTATATGATTTACTCAACATTCATAATTATCAACATTCCATTAACAAAGCACTTTGTAAACTATTCTTGTCTCACACCTTGGGGTGAAGGATAGTATAACCACCCCTCACATGCTCTTAATAAAACATACCCACTTCGATACCAGATCTTGGGGAAGATCAAAGTTACATAGTAGAGATAACATAGAAAATAGATAAAGAATAATAATATAATATTCAAACTCTATATTTTATCATGTGAAACATTACAATTTTATATAGGAAATGCATATCCTATATTTGGGATGGTGAGATCCCTATAATATCTCACACAAACAATCTCCAAACTAACCAACTGACAATATACGAATATATTGTTATTATAATATATTCTAATAACTAATAAACTATGTAAAAACATCCCATATATTATTTTTATTATTCACAACAATAACATACCACACAAAAATATATTAACATAATATTGTGTAACTAACAATATTTATGCTATTACAAATTAATATTGTGAGCACATATTCACATTTGATATATGAGTGTGGAATCAACAAGGAAGCAGATACTACAAGTGCATTTACTTTTTCATTACTTTCTTTTGGGATGGATGTTATGAAAAAGGCTTCAAAAGCTTCTATATTATCTCATACCTTATTTTTTTAATGTTTCAAGTGATCATTCTTTACCTGATATTGACCTTTGATTTGCCTTGTAACTAATTTTGCATCTCCTAAAACTTTCATATTTCTTATTCCTATCTCTTCAAAAACCTGTAAACCAAGTAGAAGAGATTCATACTCAAAAATATTGTTAGTACATTCAAATTATAACTTTTAATATAAAATAAAAACTTTCTTGCTTAGAGATATCAAGATCATTACTACACCTACACTAACTAAAGAATAATTATTGTCAAACTCAAGTATCCAGATATCATTAGGATAAATTTTTATCACCTATGAAAAATTCAAATCCTCCTCTGAATTAGTCGATAATTTCCTATTCCTGCCTTCATACAAAATGTTTACCCTAGTATCATCTAATTTTATACATAGTGCTCTAGGCATTGTTTGACTCCTTTAATAGGAATCATGGCATGAGAAAGATATAGCTAAATTTCACCATAATATCTCTACAAAATTTTCTTTCCAATAAAATACCATAGGTAGCTAGAATATTTGCTACCAGTATAGTCATCTTGATCATTTTTTGAGTAAAATAGGCTAGAGCAACCTAAGTATATTTGATCTAACTAAAAGGAGGTACCTATTTTACTTTCATTGAGTAACAATGGCCAAAGGTCTTTGCGTAGGTCAAACAAAGGGTGTGGGAAAACTTAGAAGGAAGCACATTATAAGAAGCTCCAATATAGAAGGGCTCACCATTATTAGATTTAGATGTGATAGTTGCCATGGAGTTTACTGGATTAGAAGAGGATGGAGTTGATAGTATCCATTTCACATTGGTATTTTTTATTTTAGGATTTTTACCTTTGATAAAATTTACTATCCTATCTAATTGGTCAGGGTTTGACCTCAGTTACTCAAATTGAGACATTTTAATTTTGGTTTTATTTATATATTCAATTATATCAAAAGCATGCAAGCTAGTAGAAGAACTACTTTTCATGGGTTGAGAAATGTTCACATCATTATTACCTTTTAGATAAGTAGTAAGAATACTTTTAGGATATTCACCTATCTTAGCCATTGATTACTTGCCTTTCATTAGTCCTAGTGAAACAATTCCTCGTGGAAGAATGAATTTTGGAGTTTCTTCATGTTTATTAGTTTATTACTTTTTATGATTTTATGCTCTAATGAATACTACAAATGACTAGTTATGCATATCTCTAATAGTGTCATCGTAATCATATTCACCTAGATCATATTCTAGGTATGCGTTAGTGGAGTTTCCATTAGGTTCTTATGATTCAAATTCTTTAAGATCTAGATTTTATGTTTCTTCTTATTCTTTAACTTATTCGTTTCCAAAAATCTCTTGTTTCATAAACAACATTCATTGGAGCATTTGAGTTTGGATGTGGAGGATATTTTATGGAAATTTTCCACTAAGGGGCTTGTAATTATGGACAATTCCCTTATAATGGCACATAGTTTTTCATAGGAATATCTTAATAAGGAGAGCTATAATTTTTTGAGGTAGTTATTTTTTCAAAGCTATTATACCATTGGCCATTTTTTTAGAAGTTAGTCAGTGGAAGATTGACCTAAACTTTATGTTTTAACTTTTAAAGGATCCTTATTTTGTTTCTCATCCATTATCATGTCATCTTAGATGTTAATGGCTAAATTTTGAGCTGCATTTAATTCAACTTCCTAGCTCTTCTCAATTAATAACTCACCTCTGGCAATTGAGAATTGATAAAGAAGATTTTTTTATTCTCATATGTATGTTTAGCACTCACTAGTATCTTATGAAGTAGCTTATTGAATTTAGAAATGAAGTATATCATAGGTTCATAATCCTCTTTCTTCATTTGAGTGAGTTATGTTAATAATGTATATGTGTCTTTTGTCAGTTTGAATTTACTTTTAAACTTGATTTTCATTACATTCTAATTAGTAATGACTCCTAGATCAAGATGATAGAACCAATTTGATTGGTCAGATAATATATTTAGAATGCACATCAAATTATATTTCATAATTCAAGTTTGAAGAAGATAAAACATTACAATAAATGAGCCAATAAGGATGTTAATTTCACATTCCCAAAACTGACATTTCTTATTCCTACGAGAATGGAGAACTTATTGAATAAAATAAAAGCTAGACACCTATGATAAACACCTAGGGTTAATAACAACTATATATAATATTGTTACAACCCCCCTGAATATATAGGGATATTTTTCAAACTAAGCATTCCTCTAAACTTTTTGAATTTTTATGATCCAAGCACTTTTTTCAATATGTCTATTGGTTTCTTTATTTTTGGTTAATGTTGCAACTTGACACTACCATATTTCACATAGTGTCAAATCAGATGAAATTTGGTACTGATATGATTAGTTCAGTCGTGAAAGATTGGATTCATTTTCGTCTAGATTTTAGAAGTGTTACCAACCATGAAATTTGTTGACAAAACTTGTTGCTCCTAGAAATCTAAAAGAACCCTTCTAATCCATAAGATCTCTCTAGTTGCCTCTGAAGTGGACATATATTTTGCTTCTATTAAAGAAATTATTGGTAGAGATTTATTCTTGGATTTCCAATTGACAAATATTATTCCCATATTCATCAAAAAACCTGAGGTGGACTTTCCATCTTCATGATCACCAGCATAGTCAAAATCTAAATACCTAACTAGTTTGAAGTCTCTTTCCCTAGAGTATTTGAGCCCAAAATTATGTGTTGCTTTGAGATATATGAGGACCCTTTTTACTAATACCCAATGATTGTCCCTAGGTTGTTGCATGAATATTGAGAGGATACCAACTATAAATAATATATTTGGTCAAGTTGTGGTCACATAAATTAGACTTCTAATGAGTTGTGTGTATTTAATGGAATCAACTAAATATATTGAATCTTTAGATGTCAATTTGAGATTTTGTTCCATGGGCATGTTGAGAGGCTTGCAATATTCCATTTCAAACTTGATTAGAATGTCACCGATGTAATTTTATTGAGTGATGAATAAATACTTTTTTTTAAATTAGTTTAATAGCCAAGTAGTAATGAAGGTAACCCAAATCATTCATTTCAAAACTTTTCACCAAATATAATTTTAACTCTACAGTGAATCATTCATTATTCCTTGTGATGAGAAAATCATCAACATACACCACCACAAACATAATTGTTTTGATGAAAAGAGTTACATATTCAAACTCAAAACATTTAAATTTCATGTTCATGAGGTACTCATCTAGTTTTTATTACCATGCTCAAGGGGCTTGTTTCAAACCATATAATGATTTTTCTAATTTTCACACCTTGTGCTCTTGTTTATTTATTACAAAACCTTTGGGTTGTGTCATGTACAAAGTTTTATTGAAGTCACCATTTAGAAATATAGTTTTGACATCCATTGATGAACTTTTCATCTATTTTGAGATGCCATAGACAACATGGTTAGAATGGTAGTCTATTTTGTTATAGGTGCAAAGGTTTCATTATAGTCAATTCCTTCTTTTTTAGCATACCCTTTTGTGACAAACCTTGCTTTGTGCTTGTTAAGTGAGCCATCAGCCTTGTATTTTTTGTGGTAGACCCACTTGTAGCTAATAGGTTTGCATCCATATGGAATATCAACCAATTTTCAAGTCCCATTTTTAACCAAAGTATTATACTTATCTTTCATTATTTTTCTCCAATATTAAAACTTCTCAGCCTGTTTGAAAGATTTTGATTCTAAATAAAACACAACATTGAGTTTATCTTCTGGAGAATCATTAAAGGTAAGCTTTTCAATTCTATCTTGAATTTATTCAAGGGACTTGTTTGATTGTGATGCAGATGCATGTTCACTTATTATTAAGTATGAAATATATTGAGAGGGGGGATGAATTAGTATATTATATATATATATATATATATATATATATATATATATATATATATATATATATTACTTAATTTGATTTCTTTTCTTTAACCACTTAATCACATATTTAAGATATGCAATAAAATTGAAACAATAACATGCACTACACAAGAGACAAAGAGACACCAAATTTTTACGTGGAAACCCAAAGTGGGAAAAACCAAGAAGAAGAATCTCAAGTATATGAATGAACACCAACTCAAATTACAAAGTTCACAAGCACCAATTTGCAGGAGCACCAACCCCTTTGCCGAGCACCAGCATGGAAACTATTTTTGATCACCAGCCCACATGAGCACCAACCCCTTGTAAATATTTGTGAGTACCAACCCATAGGAGCACCAACCCCTTTTATGTATAAAACACAACTATATCTCAATGTTAATTACTCAACAAATGATATAACTCTACAATATATCCTACTTTTCTCTCCTCTAAAATAAATACAAACCATGTACTATCTTGCATATTAAATATGGCTTCTCAAGCCTTTATTTATAGCTTTCCAAATGACCTTTGAAATTCACCCTTTATGACCCTTCAATTCTCATGGAAAATGGTGCCAAACTTATATGACCCTTCGTATCCTTGCATTTGAAAAGTCACATGGTGACCCGTCATAAGCAAATGTGTCCTTTCCTCTTTTGTCTTTATCTTGGTGACTTTTCATATTCTTCAAAGTGTCCCTTCATGGAAAAATGTACCATACACTCTTTTGTCTTCACATGGTGACTCTTGGAATTCCTAAATATGACTCTTTGTGAGAAAATGCATCTCATTCCTCTTTTGTCTTTACCTTGTGACTCTTTGACTTCTCCATGGGCCCTCTTTTGACTTATATGCAACCAAAAATATATTCATTAATATTAAATAAATATTAACACACATTAGACAAGATATGAATATTAAAAATTCCATTAAATACTATGGGGTCTTTATTACCAATGTTAGACCTTTGACATCAATGACAATATTTCTAACATTTCTAGTGCCTTTTTCCCCAACTTTATCAAGTTTCACATCTTTCAATATTTGAATTTCCCACTTAGGCATTTATTTTTATGTTTTAGGTGCTTAAAATTCATCCTCTAAAGTTCCATCACTTTATACCCTCTGTTCTTATGGCCCATGTTCATTGTCTAATGAAGTATCACTCTCTACTTTAGGAGGAGTTTCAATCTCATGTATAAGAGACAATAGAAAATCAATAGATTCCCAATAGTGTGTCCCCCATTCATTATTTGGAACATCTAAATCACTCTCTCTATAGACATCAAACTTTGCATACTTGTCAATTCA
Organism: Torreya grandis; assembly: GCA_037957365.1. Classification (NCBI taxonomy): domain Eukaryota; kingdom Viridiplantae; phylum Streptophyta; class Pinopsida; order Cupressales; family Taxaceae; genus Torreya; species Torreya grandis. The sequence goes on along the minus strand of JARHVA010003765.1, from coordinate 480,729 downwards.
ACTCAGCTACCGATTAATATGTTATTTATCCTTTGCAGTCTCACAAAAGACAAATTCTCTTATGACAATAAACTTCTTCTCTCTCTCATTGTATAGCATGTATACCTTGGAGGATTTAGAATATCCTGAGTGGATGAATTTTTGACACCTATGGTCCAACTTATTTATTTTCTCCTTTGGAATCAATGCATAATAGGTGGATCTAAAAATATGAAGATGTCACACTGAAGGAATATGACCACACCACATCTCATACAAAGTCTTAGATTCAAGAGTTGTTGATATCTATTACAGAGGTGTATTGTTGTTTTAATTTCTTCAACTTAAAAGTGTAGATTTATGCCTTTGTAGTACAACATATCATGAACCATGTTCATCATAGTTCTATTCATCCTTTTTACAACTCCTTTTTTGTTGTAAATTATCAAGAATTGTGAGATGGTATTTGATCCTATTTTTCTCGAGATAGGATTCAAACTTCTTTGAAATGTTTTCACCACAATTTTCTATCCTAATTATCTCAATTCATGTTTGAGATTTATTTTCAATCATGGTTCTAAACTATTGAAAAGTCTTGAAGGATTTTGATTTTTCATTCAAAAAGTATATCCAAGTCATCTGATTGTAGTGATCAATAAACAACATGAAGTACTTATGACCACCAGTGGAGAGGATTGGAAGAGAACATAAGTTTGAGTGAACCATTTGTAACTTTTTTTTAACTTTCCATTGTGACTTCAGAAATGGTTCTCTTGTGTGTTTAGCCAAGATGCAAGCTTCACACTTTTCATCATATTTTATGGGCAATGTAGACATGCCAAAAACACCATTATTTTATAATACATGAATTTTTTTATAGTGAGTGTGTTATAGTGAGTGTGCCTAAATATTGTATACCAAAAAAATTTTGGAAACATTCCATCTTTGATGAGATGATCATAATTCCTTGAATTTAATGGCTCACCCCTAAGTTTGAGTAGTTTCCCTTCCTCATATCTAGTCAAGATGACTGCATTGTCACTTTTTCTCATGATAGTGATATCACCACTATCCAATAGAATGGAATGGACTTTTTACCTTATGATCACTAGGAACAACAAGTTTGGTTTCAATTAATGAAGGTAGAGAACATTTTTTAGTTTTAAATATGGAATCAATGGACACTTTAGTTATATTATACCTCTTCCTTATGGTTGCAAACTTGATCTATCTATGAGGTATACTTCACTAAACTCTAAAAATAAGTCTTTTCAAATAGTCATATGTAGAGTGGCACCAGTATCAAGAACCCAAGCATCAAACCATGAAGAACTAACTAAGACATTGTTTGCTTCATCACTATACTGGTAAATACACATTCACTGATGAATTGGGTAGAGTTTGACTCTTTTGTTTTATTTGATTTTTCCTCTTTCTTCTTATGATATGTTTCAATTTTCTCCCATGGAGTTCTGCATTCATGAGACTCATGACTTCCTTTTCTATCACATTGTTTGTAGTAGGGGTTTTGTTTATTCTATTTTTGACCACTTTAATTTTCATTTATATTACCTTTTTCTTCATACTTATTCTTGTACTTATTATTACCTTCATTTTTGGACTATGTGGCCTTGTCATATTTTTTGGAATAATTTGATTTGACATAGAACGCACTTTATCCTATTTTAAACTTGGTTTTTCTTCCAAAGGCCTTTTCTCTTTCTATGATGTTTTCAACTAATTGATCAAACATGAGAATCTTTAAATGATGATTTGCATGTATAGACTCCAAGTAGGTTGAATAGTTTGGAAGAAGGTATTTCATGAATGAAATCATATAGATATTTATTTTGACACCCATTACTTATACATCATTTTTAATAGCACGTATTGCTAAAGCCAATCTCATCACATCACCATATTTCAACTCAAGGTTGAACAATGTCAACTCCAACTGAATAACCTCCAAATCTAAGTGGGAATCATATAGCTCCTTTAGTTTATAAAATGCTTCCCATGGATTATTTCATCCCTAAATATGATTAAACACATCTCCATCAATTGAGGCCTTCATCAACACCAATGATTTATGGTTTTTCTATTTTTTTGCCTGAATATCCTTTGAATTTCCTATTGGCTCAATTGCTTGTGTATTTCCATCACAAGTATCAAACTATAGATCATTGAATATGAGTGTGTTATCCACTTGTTAAGACCATTATAATCAACTTTATTTGCCATTCAGTATTATGCTAATGATAGATTTGATTCAATGCATGGTTTTGAGTTTTTAATTATTAGTTTGGAGTTTTGAGTTTTTATTAATTCTAATTGGTTTTTTCTCACTCCAAAATGGTTATCTTTTTTATATAACTCTAGACCGATATACCAAGTCTCTCTATATATTCACCCTTCCTATATACCCATCAGTACATGGAAGAAGTTATCCCTTTCTATATACTTGGTAATATGTGAAAGAGGTGTTAGGGTATGTGAGAGTAGAGTGGTACATGGTACCTAGGTGGCACATTAAACTTATTCACCCTATAATTAACATTAGCTTAATAATAAAACCTCATACATCAATATATTTAGTTTTCCTTGATTTCTCAATTTATTTTTTCAATAGTGATGAATGGGTAAAAGACTAGTTATCCTTATTTCTCCTTGAATTTACAAGATTCGATTGTTTTTTGCCAAATTTTCTCTTATAGTATCCTGCTTAAGGAAATTAAATGAAAAATTACACCAAAATGATTTTCAAATTTAAATTATTTCAAATTTTGAAACAAAGCACTTTTTATAAAAATGAAGATATGCATTTTGAATAAAAAGACTTATAAAATTGTGTACCTCACTCTTTCATTTTTAGCATATAGATAAAAATCCACAAGAATTTTTCATTACACATGGAACTTCCAACATAAATAATTACCCAATTAAGTCATACATATCTCCCACCTCACCAAAAATGACTTTTATATAGCCCAATAGAAGAATGATGCCATACAAGAAGAAGAATATTGTCATGCATTTAGATCTGAGTTAGTTTACAATAGAAATATAATAATATATTATGCCAAACAACATAAATAGGAAGAGTTTTCCATGTTAATTAGGTTTTAGCAAGAACGTTTCCACACCAAACACCTTGAGAAGAATACCTATGCAAATTTGTAGGTCAAAATGCTACGCAACCTGGTCTAATAGGAATCAAAATGCCTTTTATCAGCTTGTAGGGTTATATAAATAGAAGAATTAATATGTTGGATGTCCAAAATAGCCTCCATATTTTTTAAGAGAATATAATGTTGTCACAATCAGGATAAAATGAGTTTTATACTGCTAAATAGGAACCAAAACTTATCTTTACAATTCCCTATAGCATTATGTATACGTCAAGACTATAAAATTAGGTGTCATGTAGTCAAAATGCCTATGTATATATGGTATACATTATAAAACTTTTGATACACCACCTATAGATTGACTAGTATGCCATTATTGTCTTCATGTAGTTATAGGTCTGCCAACTAATAAAGTGCCTGAGAACATTCTAATACCAAGCTGTATAGCTAAAATTGAGGAGAAAAGAATGAAAAAATAATTAACTTTGTGGATTTGATACCAATTACATGTTGTATAATACACTTAGAATGCACATGAAATTCTATTTAAGGATTCAAGTTTGAAGGACTGCAAACATTACAATGAATAATCCAAGAAGGTTGTCATTTCACATTTCCAAAACTAACCTTTCCTATTCCTACAAGAATGGAAAACTTATTAAATAAAACAAAAGCTAGACACTTATGCTACACACCTAGGATTAATAACAACTATATACAATATTTTTACATAATCTTTAGATCCATTCTATAAAGTCTCAACAAAAAATATGATTGTAATTTCCTCATATTCGACACCTAAGATTCCACATGCTATAGATAAGGCAATAATATGCTCATCTAGAATTTATTTACCAATGCCTAAAAAATTTTAAAAAATATTATGTGAACCTTTTAGAAGTTCATGTAATTGTCTTAAGGATAATAGACCAATTTCATTACCCCATGACATTGCCATGGTTAGAAAAACTAATTGTAGTAGAAGAAGACCACCTATTAAGACAAGAGCTTGACTTATTATTGAATCTCCCTAAGGTTGTTTGATTTTATTAGGACTTGAAGAAAGACTAATTGACTTCATAAGTTTTATTTTCTATTCAAGATCTAAAATAAAGTTAGAAATATGTTGTAATTGATAGAAGAAATTTATGTTACCTTGAGATTTACTTTATCTATTAAATCATTTTTCTTCTAATTTAGAAGAAACACTATTGTTTTTGAGGTGTAAGTTAAATTTGAAGTGCTCTCTGAGCTATTCTTATTTTTTGTGTTCTTCATACTCTTATTACCTTGGATCTTTGTGTAAAATAACATGATCTTTATCTTCCAATATTTCAACAACTCTTCAAAATTTAACTACACTAGTTTTCTTTTCCCACACAACTAATTACAATTCTAAATACATGTCCTCTTCTGTTTCACTCGACCAATCAACATTCAATTGAAGTACTGGAGCTTGAATCATTGGGATGATCATGAGAATAATTTATTACTATAGAAGATATTTGAGTGGTTAGATGAACTTCTCTTCTTGTTTATCTTCTTACTTATCTCCTTAAAGTAAATTCAATGTTTTTTCAAATAATAGTGGTACAGTCTACTTCAAAATTTATTACTATAGTGACATTATCAAATTGAGAGTCACTTGTTCTATTATCCCAAGTGAAAAATTAAATAATTAAATTAATATCTTCTTATGTAATTTATATCCAATTTAGACCAGGATGGTGATCAAGATCTTAATTCATGATAATAGACATATGCATAATGATTTTATCGATATTTTGGGTTGATTGATGAGCTCTGTGAGATATCCTACACTCAAGAATCCTTTATGCTCTTTTTGCATGATCTAATTCTTGGTTTAATATTGTTAAAATCATTTGAAATTAATAAACACTGACCTCATCACACTCCTAAACACATTATATGATATCAAAGTTCATATTTAGCTATATAGGTTGATCCCACTCAATATTCAGTTATTGAATTGGCCCCTAAATTATTGGGAGATTCGTGATAAAATTCTCATATGTGGGTCACATGTAAATCACAAATACATGCCCCATGGTGGGTGCCAAAAATTGTTGGCAAAAAATTTTATCAAGGGGAAAATTGGGGATTTTGGTTGACAGTGTAGGGACAAAGTCCCTCTCCTGTTAGAAGGTAGAGGTGCCTTTATTGAAAAGAAAGATAGTACTGAAAATAAAACTATTTATGGCAAAAATGGTTTTTTGTATAAGGGTTTTGCTTTTAATCAAAAATTATGAAAATCTGGCATAAGGGAAATGTAAAGAGAAGATAGTGAAGGAAATAAAATTATGCAAGGGAAAAGAAAGAAACAAGATGATTCTAAATAGCTAGACATAGAAACTTACTAGAATAATTTGAAAAGTGAGATTTTAGTGTAAGAAACATTTATCATTAAAATGGGATAGGAAAGACATATTTTATACATAGGAATAGAATACATATGCCAAAGAGATTGAATAACCTTAGGAAAATGGAAAATTAACAACTCTATATTTCCTTGTAAAAATGGACAAAAATCTTAATCTTAACCCACCAAGGTTTCATAATAATAGAAATTTTTAATGAAAATTCATAAAGATTTCCACATAAAAAATTCATGTGTTAATTAACTAACAATAGAACTCATAAACATTAGAAAAAAAAGAATCAAAGAGATTAACATATTTGTATACATTATTTATTCATTTGAAGAAATGTTAGGCACAAAGTCTGCAAAAATCCTCCTTGTATTGGTTTAAAATATAATCTTTGCTTTCTATCTTTACTAAAATATGTTCTATTGTCAAAAAAATCCCTTTCCAATTAATAAAACTTGTATTTATAACTTATGAAGGAGTAACCGTATAATAACCACCTTTTTGGTAAAATATATTTATTTTATAGTTAATTTATCATTTATAACTTTAAAAAGGTAAATATGACCTTTTTAAGTGATTACAAAAAGTGCAACAGAAAAATAGAAAGTTAGAAAGACAAAAAGTGACTTTTAGTGGTTATTATGAAGAAGATAAGTCTTTTGATAAGAAAGACCTTGTTCAATTATTTCAAATATTTATGACTCCTTTTGTGATGATTTGAACCTGTATATTCTAAACCTATGAATAGTCTGGATAATTTCTTCTCTTGCAGGAATAACTATATGAGCTAACCATGTAAGCCCCTCTTATGATGCATTGGTATCCTCTTCGATCTTTTTTAAAAGTCTTGGGAAGCTTGGAGTGAGATCTTTGGTTTCACAGTTAATACTCCTCAACTTACTCATAATTTATTTATGAACTATTTTTATTCTAAACAACTCTTATTTCATCATTTTTTGGAACTATTCTTTCCATTTTATGGTTGCATATGTCTTTGATTCATCTTCATTTAATAGTTCACAATGAACAACCTGTAGACACCAAAATAGTGTCTAACCCTTGGTCACCTTCCCCCTTGGTCCATTCCTAACCCATTCCTAAAAATTACTAATTTAAAATAATAAACTTATTTTGAATTAACCCCCCTCCTTGGACACATCACCCATGACACCTCACCTAGGACACCTCGCCTTGGACTAATTCCCATCCTATGACTCACCCAAGACCTATTCTTACTTCTCTCTAACTGCCTAACAAACTCTCATGCGTATTTAGCCCAACCTTTGACATTCTCCAATGGATAGTGCACTTGGCGAATGAAAAACGGGCTTGGTGGCTCTTTTTGCCCATTTTAACCCCATCGACGTCGGTCAAATGTCGACTGACGCCGGCGGAATCGCCGATGTCAGCTATACTTAACCAATTTTTTAGACTCTTTGACAATCTCAATCAAAAATCGGCTAATCTCTGGAAGCAAATCACGAATCCTAGAATCTTCAGTCTTTGACCATCCATCAATCTGCCAAATCTATCAATCAAGCCTCTCACTCTCTCTCTCAGGTGCAGTAATAGCTTCAGAATTCTCCATCAACAACAGATTCTCCACACAGGCTACATCAACAGTAGGTATGGGAATCATCAGTAGCACACCTTCAACAAGGCACAGGTAAGTATATTGTCTATGTTTTCTAGTCATTTGCTTCTAAGTATTATGAATTAGATTTAGCACTCCCTCTCCCCAAACCAGACTATTAACCAAGCCAAGCCTAAATCTTTACTTCTCCATCTCCCTATTGCCTCTGTCCTCTGACAGAACATACACTCTGTCCATTCAATTAGACTCTCAGACCCAGACCTCAGACCATTCAACCAAACCCAAAACTTTGTCTCAAGACCACTCAAATAAACCCAGACCCTGACCAGACCCTGTCCACGGACCACAGACTTACCCAGACCTCGTCCAAAGACCTTTGCCTCTACCAACGCTGGTCACTAACCCAACCAACATCGATATATTAACCGACGTCGGCACCTTTACCAACCGATGTTGATAGAACCACCGACGCCAGCGACTGTGATCAGTTCAACAGCTTCTTTCAAGTAAGCCTTTGCTTCCCTTTTTCATTCCATCTTTTATCATTTCAATTCTTTATCATTCTATTGTTTATCAGACACTTCTTTTTATTGATTAGTGGGTTTATATCCCTTAAGGAAGTCTTCATACTTCTGGGATCAAGTTTTCACTTGGCAACCCACCATCTGTCCATTTAACGCCTTCTTTTGTCCAAGTTTCTTTCTTTGCAGGTGTCATTCCTCCACAGCCAAAGAGGATTACTCACAGCGTCTGGATTATGGTGTGCAGAATATATCCAGGTACACATCAAGCCTTGACCATTCTTTCTTAAGTTTCTCATTTTCTCTCCTTTGAAATTGAAAGCAAAATTTGAATAGAAACATTTTGGCACACCCGGTGGGACCCCTTTAGGGCCTTCCTTGGGTTCCCTTCCTTCTTTGTTCATTTAGGTGCATTAGGCTTCTCCCTCTTCACCTCTTTCTTCTTTTCTAAAAAACATCATAAGCAGGAAATAAAAAAAACCTTTTCTTTCTTTTCTTGCATTTCTAGACTAGTCAAAAAAAAAAATCATTTTCTTCAACCCTTTCTCCAACTTGTTTTCATTCCAACTTAATATTTTGATTTGGGGCTTTAAAATATACTGCATTCCATTTCTTGCTTTCTTGCATTTTCTTAGTCCACACTTTGTAATTAGTAAAATGCATATTGAATAAATCGTAGATCACTTGATGTTACACAACCAGACCATGAGCACTCAATTAAACATCAAACTCACTTGAGACAAGGCCCGACTGGGATTTCATCACCCAGCGGATACCTTACCCATCCCGGCAATCCTACTTGGATTTCACCACCAAGGGGAAAGCCAACTCTGTTCTCTGGCAGAGTCTAAACTATAGGGAAAGTATATTTTGGCCAAGCGAAACCAGCTAACCACTGGATTCGTGAAGTGAGGGGAGCTTGCTCCTTAGCACCAGGCCTGTACAGAACCTAATACAGACTTTTGAGTGTCTAAACATACCTGAAACCATCTTTAGATTACCTATTCTAGGACCCTTCTTACAGCCAACTTCCTCAAACATCACATTAAGGCATAAGCCACATGATCTTAATAAAATTATTTCTAGGGATTTAACGCTAGGATCTGTCTGTCATCATCTTATTTTTTGTTTTTATCTATCTTTTTTGAGCTGGTAAGGATGTCTTCTCCATTTCCAAAAACTTTTTTTCTGAGTTTCTGGAAAACACAGTAACCGACATCAGTTCTGTAATCGACATCGCCAACTTTTCTATACCGGCATCGGTCATCTGACTGACATCGGCAGCCTTCTTCACCGACATCAATTTTTATACTGATGTCGGTCTCTATCTATTTTCTTTTTTCCAAAAATAGCAAGCTTAAAATCCAACTTTTTTGGCTATCTAAACATCCATTCTGGTTTTCTGAGACTGACAGAACACAGTTTTCTGAAACCTGACCCTTTCTTGCCTTGAATGGTTTTGACACACAGTCAAACCAAGGCCCTTCTTGACCACGCTAGCCAACAACCACTTTCACCTTCACCATCTATAACCAGTCCTATAATGGAGTTCCACTCAGAGACTGAAAGAACTCCTACTCGCCCAACCCCGCCTCAGACTCCTATTGTCCCAGAAGGGGACCAAGATTTTGCATGATACTTGGAACTTAACATCAAAGCCTTACAACACTATCTCGTGCATAGCCAAATGCAAGACTCCCTAGGCAACCCAATCTATGCGATGCCGACTTCCTTAGTCGAGACAAGAATCACATCAACTGCACCTACAATTCAGCCACTAGACAACACCTCTACCAATAACCCAACCGTGTCTTACCTTCAAAACATAGCCACTCCATCTAAACTTACCTCCATGGGGGTTTCGGTACTCCCTCAACCTCAAGTCACTCAACCAAACCCCACACCTTTCCAAAACCTACTAGTCTCTATTCCCCCTACTCTTGCACCTATCAACACAAGAGTAACCGTTTACCAGTCAACAAGCGTAGCCACTCCTCAACCATCCTTGACGGCCCCTATCCAACTTGTGCCAACCAACCCCATAACACAAGTGCCCTTGGCCCCAACTTTTGCTCTAATAACTAGCTACCCATATGTTGCATCTATGCAACCAACCACGTCATACGCCCCTCCCAATATCTTTCAAGTGCCTTATAATCTAGGGGGCACTCCACCCACCAATCCATCAGTAGATATCATCAAAATGCTGATGGATCAGATGTCTAGCTTAGAGACCTCCGTTTCCAGCTCACGCAATGCTCTCTCATACAAGCAAATTTGCAATGATCCTATTCATCCTTCTGTTCCAATTAGACCATACCCCAACCAGTGGGAGCTTCCCAAATTTTCTCGCTTTCAAAGCAAGGAAGACCCACAGCAACACTTACGGGCATTCAGACATGCCTGTTACCTTATTGCCCATGATGATGCATTGCTCTTGCGCACATTTCCTATGTCCATTTCTGGTGCTGCACTTGACTTGTATAGCTCTATTGGCAGCCATTCCCTTTTCACCTTTACACAGCTGGCCCAACTCTTTCTTGATCACTTCTCCATTAACATCACCAAGAAGGTCTCAATCACAGACCTTTACACTATCTGCCAATTCGAGGATGAATCAATAGCTGACTTTGTTGCTCACTGAAGAGGCCTCATCAATCAACTCTCCTTTTCCTTACCTCAAACTGAACTTATTGAACTATTCTTCTGAGCTTGCACCAAACATATTTCTTCCACTTTAAGGGTTCAGACCTTCCTTACCTTCGATGAAGCCTTCACGATGGCCCGTAAACTTGAATTATGTGCCATCGAGGAGAATAAAGTCAAGTTGCAGAGCAAGAACCCTAACTCTAAGACCAATGACTCTTCTTCTTCTAAACCTTCATCATCCAATCCTAAGTCTAAAGCTTCAGCTAACGCTGTGGTCGTTAGACCTTCGTCCTCTTCATCCAATCAACCTGAGCCATCCACATCTCAGAGTGCCACCCATCAATTCCAGCAGAGATACGTACAATGACAATATACTCCTCTTGGAGAATCATACGCGTCTATACTAGAAAAATTTGTTAAACAGGGGATTCTCAACCTCCCCCAGATTCAACCACGGCCACAATTTGATCCCTCACGTGCCATCCCTGCGTGGTATAGGGAAAATGACTTCTGCAATTTCCACCGTGTCAAAGATCATGACACGAGAAATTGTAAAACCTTTAAAAACATAATTCAATACATGCTTGAAAAGGGTGAACTCATTCTAGATAATCCCAATGCGCCTCCAAATCAGGGCATCGATATCTTCAAGCAACCATTCCCCAATCATCCACCAACCCAAAATAATGTCCAGACCTTGATTGATAACACGCATGAACATGACATTCGAATGGTCAATACGATCTTGCCCTTCATCCCCAACCAACCTCAAGAGGTTAGTCCATCTACCAGTCCATCACATGTGGACGAACCTCTTTCCCCGGTTAGTTCTCTGTCAACCTCTCTCATCTTGGAAGATGCCTCAACCTTATCGGCACCACCAGTCTCACCATCCTCCTTTCTTATGCCTATGGAGGACCTGACCTTACCTACTCCTCGACCGTAAGTGGAGGGCACCATAATCCCTGCCCTTTACCCGCTTGAGGAGTCATACTCTCCAGTTCCTTCTCCACCAAGAGAATATCCTGACTCTCCATCTTCCTCGACTGATGACAATCCAGTTATAACTCGCACACACCTTGGGTCCGAAACTACTGCCACACCTAACACATCTTCTCAAGGATCCCAACCTCATCCAACATCCTCTCAACCATTTTCCCAACTAGTGGAGAAATTAGAACTTCTCCCTTCAAGGAAAGTGGAGCATCAAGGATTGTGGGAACGTCTTAAAGTTCTTCAACATTCCCGTGCCCTCTCGTCTCATGCTGTTAATCCTCCCAAGGCAAAATCTCCCAAGACTCCCAACGAAGACCAGACTCCCGCTTCTAAACATGCATCTACCCTATCTAAACCGACCAAGTCACTCGACATTCATCCTATTTCTACCCTCACTCACCTGCAAGTGAAGGTGGACTTAGACCAGACCTCGACCAAAAGTAGTCTTCCAACTAAGTCAAAGAAGACTGCCAAACCACAAAAGCGAACCCCTCCTCCACCGTCAACATTACCCTCCATCTTAGGTCCTCATCCTTCTACCCTAATCGGCGTGCTTCCTACTCTGACCCTTAACCAACACAAATTACCTCCATTACTTCCTTCACCAACCACAAGTCAACCCCCTCTCAAAAATTCAGCACCTCTCACAAAGAAAGTGCCGTCTTCACCTATCACCGCACCACCAACCCAAAAGGTGGTACGAAAACCTTCTTCAACATCCCCCAAGCAAAAGTCACCAGCGCGTCATGCATCAACAATCACAAACCCCTTAGTAGGTTCATATGCTTTGATATTACGCCAACTTTTGTAGACTTCTAGTATTACCCTTCCTTCTATCAAGCCATTCCAACCCCTTGGGTCAAAACCTTCTTGGTTCGATGATACGAAGATTTGTTTATACCATCGTACGCTAGGACACGATACCGAGACTTGCTATGCCCTCAAGGCAGTCATTCACCGCTATATGGAGAAAGACACTCTTCTCCTTGAGGACACTCTTGACCAACCCTCGACACCTTCCTAGCCAACCTCTTCAACCATATCAACATCTCACCAACAGGCCATGACCCCTTCTTCGCCTCCTATCTTTGAAATCAATGTTATCCATATAACCACTAGGTCACAAAAGGACAAGATGAAAGAAAAATTTGCTATTCCTTGGACCTATCCTTTTGTCTAGGCACCTCAACCACCGAAACCCAAGATTTCCATCTTAGGTGCATCTCAACCCCCTTCTTCAGAGGCAATCAAAGAATTTATGATAAAACAACTTCACCAAACGCCTGTGAAGATGACCCTATATGACCTTATCCAAAGCTCCCCCCAGCATCGCCAGGCTCTAATCAAAGCCCTACAGGTAGCAGAAGTCCAACCTAAAGACCCTCAACCACTAGCTACTTTAGTCCATTCTTTATCCCCCATCGCCTCCATCACTTTCAGTGATTCTAAAATTCTGACCTCTACCTTGGAAGATCAGGACGCTGCCCTTTTCATCACAGCCTATGTTGATCGAACCCGTATTAAATGAGTTATGATCGATGGTGGCGCCAGCATTAATATTATTTCCACCCATGCCTTTGATCAATTGGCTCTTCCCAAGAATTGCGTATCGAAAACTGATGCAATCCTTAGATCCTTTAATGACACCACCGCTAACACTATTGGCACTGTTGTCTTCCATATCCACGTTGGTCCACGCACAATCCCAAAGCTCTTCTACATCATTGAGGGAGAATTCCAATATAACATGCTATTAGGGCAACCCTGAATCCGTGCCATGGCTTGTGTCCCTTCAACACTTCACCATTGTGTCAAATTTGAACACGACAAACAAGTCCATGTCATTCCTGCTGACCCATCCCCTTTTAAGACTTGTAACACAACCTATCGCCCCAACGACGTTCTTATCCTACTCAAGGCATCAACCCAAACATCATCTCCATCTGCGGAAGCATCAACTAGTACGCAAATAACAGTTGCCACCACATCATCTTCTCAATTAACAACCAAGGACCCCATGGATGATATCTTCCAAAGAATTTCACTAGGGGAATATCGCCTCCTTACTCTAGACATGTTCCAGACTCCTCAAGAGTATGGACAGCTTCATCAAAACCCAAACTATGACTGTCGAATCGCAATGGTCATTCCTTATGGTCCTCCTAACCTTCGAACCAATCTTGTCTATGGGGGGTTAGATCAAGCTCCTACTGAATCAAATCCCTCCTCCTCGCCTCAAATATTCACATCTGATTTCTCCTTTCTTAGCAACCCCACCTTTGCACATACCTACCTTTATAGGTGTGCATGGAAGGGTTTTGGCTTTGGGCGTTACGAACAAGGCTCTCATCGGCCTATCGAACCACCCAATGATGATAATGCCAAGAAACAGTATGGACTGAGTTTCAAGAACCCACTGAGGTTTCCACAAACTTTTACCCCGAACCAACCATCGACCAATCTCTTCTAGACTCACCTATTCTTCCATCTTCACCTACGGAGTCGGCAGTTTCCATCCCTCCTAGTTTTTTTTTGCATAAACACCATCCACTTGGAACCCCTAACCTATCAGATCAACAGGGTTCCCAAGTCTCTCCCTCTTGTTTATCCTAGCATGATAGATGATGAATCGACAACCATCAACACAGTCCACTGCATAGATGACGATGCCATTCTTACCTATATGGGAGCTGACGATTCTTTTATTCAGCACTCCCTCCCTTCTGAAACACAAGTTATGTTAAATGAATCAACCATTGACATTAACCTTTCATCTTTTGATGTTCCTCAAGTCTTAAAGATTGGTCAATCTTTAGACGTCTAGGAGCAGGCCGACTATACCACATTTCTCTTAGACAATCGTAAAGCCTTTGCCTGGACCTATGCCGACATGCCTGGCATCGACCCTAACATTGCCACTCATAACATTGTCACAAACCTAAAGGCTAAACCTGTTAGGTAGAAGCTTCACGAAATGCATCCTCGTGTTGCACTTCTTGTCAAAGAAGAGCTTCAGCACCTTCTTTTAGTCTCCTTCATCCAGCCCATCGATTATCCGCAGTGGGTCTCTAACATCGTTCCTGTCACCAAGGTAACTGGGGGGATCTGGATCTGCACAGACTATCATGACCTTAACTTAGCTTGTCCCAAGGATGACTTTTCTCTTCCAAATATTGACCAACTTGTTGATCTTATGGCTGGCCATGAGATGTTATCACTCATGGATGGATTTTCAAGATATAACCAAATCTTGATTGCACCGCAAGATCAGCACAAAACCACCTTCATTACACCATGGGGAAATTTCTGCTATCAAGTCATGCCTTTTGATATGAAAAATGTAGGTGCCACATATCAGCATGCCATAACTTACATCTTTCATGATCTCCTCCATAAAATCATGGAGGACTATGTCGATAACCTGCTTAGCAAGTCTAAGCTGCATCGCGACCATTTGACTATCCTCAAAATCATCTTCTCTCACTTTCTTCAGTATCAGGTTCGTCTTAACCCCAAGAAATGTGTCTTTGGGGTCCTCTCAGGAAAGCTCCTGGGATTCATTGCCTCTTTTCGTGGCATCGAGATAGATCCTACCAAAATCCATGCTATCCTCAAAATGCCACCTCTAACTAATCTCAAGCAACTTCGCAGTCTACAAGGGAAGCTCCAATCCATCCGCCGTTTCATTTCGCAGCTTTTTGACCGTTGCCAACCCTTTCATCACCTCCTCAAGAAAGACGTCTCCTTTAAATGGGATAAAGATTGCCAAGAGGCTTTTAAAGCCCTCAAACGCTATTTGGTCTCTCCACCAGTCCTTATTCCACCAAAAGATGTCCAACCCTTTTATCTCTACATCTCAACAACTAATCATTCGTTAGGTGCCATGATCGTGCATCAAGACGAGTAACACCGTGAGCAAGCAGTCTATTACATAAGCTGAACACTTGTCGACTATGAAACTCAGTATACTCATACCGAAAAACTCTATTTGGCATTAGTCTTTGCCACTACCAAGCTCCATCACTATCTTCTCAATCATAAAACCTTTGTCGTCACCCACACTGATCCCCTCAAATACATGCATTCCAAACCATATCAAAACCAGCGTATGGCTCGTTGGCTCATGCTTCTTGCTAAATTTGACTTATAATTTGTCCAACAAAAATCTATAAAAGGGCAAACAATCACTGACCAACTAGCAGATGCCCCTCTTCCCGACAATCAACCTTCTTAGTGCGAGTTTCTCGATGAATCTATCGCCACTCTCTCGACTGATGACACATTCTACCAAATGACAATGTTTTTTGATGGCTCTAAATGTCAACTTGGTGGGGGTGTGGGAGTCATCCTCATTCCACATGAAGGTGAACCCATGCCCCTGTCTTTCAAACTCAACTTTGAATGTACCAATAATATGGCTGAATACGAAGCCTTAATTTTGGGACTTCAAACTGCCCTTTCTTTAAACATCAAGTCCATCAACATCTTCGGTGACTCACAACTTGTCATCAATCAAATCAATGGTTCATATCTTTGTAAAAATGAAATTTTACAAAGGTACAAGCACTGTGTTGACACTCTTCTAGCATCTTTTGACCATCATTTATTGCAAATTGTTCCTCGATCGACGAATAAGTTTGCTGACACCATGGCTTCCCTCGCCTCGCATATTCCTTCTTCATCATCATCCTCATCAAGAATTTATGTCATGGTACATCATGTGCCATTACCTTCATACATTTCCACTGACATCAATCTCGTCCACACCATAGGCTCTAGTTCACAAGATGTATGGTATAAACAACTTGAGGACTACTTGGCTCATTCTCTCATTCCTCCCAACCTCTCTAGCAATGCACGGCGGGCTTTCATCAAGTGCACCACTCGCTATACCATGCTAGGGGGCCTTCTCTATAAAATAGGTTTTGATAGCCTTCTTCTTCGCTGTTTAAACTCCACTGAAGCTTCTCATGCTATTAAACAAGCCCATGACAGGATTTATGGTGGGCACTTCAGCGGTAACTCGGTTGCCAAGTGCATCCTTCGCCTGGGTTATTATTGGCCCACTCTTCATCAAGACTGTAGCGATTATGTTCAACGTTGCATCAAATGTCAGGAGCATGCTAACTTGCTTCATCTCCCTAGTCACGCCTTACAAGTCGCTCAAGATTTCTGGCCTTTTTCACAATGGGGCTTAGATCTCATCGGCGAGATCAACCCTCATTCATCTCTTCATCATTAATCCATCATCACTGCCATCGAGTATTTCACTAAATGGGTGGAAGCTATCCCTCTCATCTCCACAAAAGCTGACAAGATTGTCAACTTCATCAACACCCACATCATCTGTCGTTTCGATGTACCTCACAAAATCATCACCGACAATGGCAAGTCATTTAAAAACAAGACCGTCCAAAAACTCTGTGATTCATTTGGCATCAAACTCAACTTTTCTTCACCTTACTACCCATAAGCAAATGGGCAGGCTAAGGCTTCTAAAAAAATCCTAACTAAAATTCTCATGAAGGTGGTCAACGACACTGGAAGGGATTGGCATGTTCAAATACCCTTTGCTTTGTGGGCCTACCACACTAGCATCCGAACCTCTATAGGTGCTACCCCCTTTTCTCTAGTGTACAGATCAGATGTTGTCTTACCTCTCAAAGTATAAATCTCATCCCTTCGCATTTCACTCCATGACATTCTTTCTAATGATGACTTTCATCAAGATCGATTAGCTCAACTTGAGTTACTCGTTGAGCGTCGTCTCGCTGCCCTCAATCATCTCCATGTCTATCAAAATCGCATCAAACGCGCCTATAATAAAACTCTGAGAGAATGAGATTTCAATATCGGAGACCTCATCCTCAAAGAGAACCAACATGTGACCAATATGGAACAGAGTAAATGAGGCAAATTTGCTCCTAATTGGCTCGGACCTTATATCATCACGCACAAGTATGGATCAAGGACTTATTGTCTGTCTTCTCTTGAAGGCCGACCAGAACCTAAGCCCCTTAATGCTTTACATCTATGACCATTCTACTGTTAGTCAAGTACTCATCCACTTGACATTTAACTTGAGCTTGTCCCTTGAGTAATCCTTGTCCTTTTAATCCTTAATCCATTTCACCCTTTTTCCCTTAACAAAATCCTCTACAACCCTTTTATGACATACAGATGCTTCATCCTAATAAAAGGGAGCCCTTGACTTTTTATAAGTCTTGTCCATGACTCAATATTCTGTCACAACTAAATCAAGATGTCAAAATTACCAAAGTCACAAAATCAAATCAAAAAGCAGACTGCTCCCTCGAAGGACAGCTGTAATATCATTGTTGTAGCTAATAGACTACTCCCTTGAAGGATAGCTATTCAAAAGCCCTTAAATCTATAAAACAAATCATAGACCACTCCCTCGAAGGATGGCTATGACTAACTCTTGCTATAGACAGCACTCTTTTTGAAGCTTCTCGCATCGATCAGCTTCACATATATGACCACCAAACAAATGACATATTTATGTGGACTTCCCACATTGATCAGTCCACTCTCTCTTCGAAAAAAAAAAAGCGTGGACTTGACTTGTAGTTGTCTCAGGGTCTCCTCTAAAAAGGGACAAAGTTATCCATACTCTAAAAACGGGTTACCCTTTTCCTCCTATCATATCACCTACTCACGGGACTTCGAGCTCACTTTAATGTCAAAAGTGATTCGATTACCGATTTAACTTAACTATGGTCAATGATGAAACGCATAAATGGGGCTCTTCGTTCGAACAACCCCTATCTATATTGTCTTTTTGGTCCTTGTCAATAAAAGGGCACTTATGCCTTTTACTTTCTGCCTATACTTTGGTCACATTTAACCACATCATTTGTCAAAACTATTCAATCCAACTCTTTTCCAACCACACAATTTATGTCAAGCATAAACCATTACTTGCTGAAACATAAATCGACCTCAATTCATTTTTAGCATACATCCATCACGACTATGGAGAATTGCTAGGGATGAATGACCCTCGACCAATGTTACAAAATACACCATTTGGAAAAGGTTGTAACATCTTTCTCTTCATCATTTCAACACATGACCAAACCAATCTATTGACCTCTTTGACCACCTGTCTACCACTCGGACCCTTAGTCTGAACTACATTGGTCTGAGGCCCTAAGACTGGGGCTATGTAGGCAGCACCCAGATGATACGACATCATCTGGGGTTAGCTCGACCACCCTCATTTGTTTGTCTCTCCGATGGACAAACCTTTCCTCCTTTTTGACCATGACCTTGACCTTGACCAAGACCAGTCTATCAACCACTTTGATCTTTTTCCTCCCTTCTTGGGAGAACTACATTGGCCTAAGGCCCTAATGACAAGGGCTATGTAGGCAGCACTCAGTTGACATGGGGTCTTCTGGGGTTAGCTCGGCCATTCTCTTCATCACTTTCTTCCATCTCCTTCTCTCGTCACCTGCCAATCACATCACAACCAATCACATATTTTCATAATCTTTAGTATAATCATTTTCATAATTTACATCATAATCATTAATCACAAACACATTATCATCATCACATAATTAAGCATTCACATCATATAATCCGCAAGTCATAACATACATATCACTATCACATAATCCTTATGCATCATCATCTAATCTAAAAGTCATGACCATTCTCATTATTAGCATTATCATAACGCATCATTATATTAAACATCATCATTATAATCATTGACCATAACATTGTCATCATCACATTTAATCATCGTAACATCATAATCATAAACATAATATCAAAACATGCATCATCATCATAATCAAAAATTTTGAATACATTAAATATTAACATCCATAACACATTAATGATCTAAAACCATCATCATATATATATCAAAATCTTTTATACAATCGCACAATCTGTGCCTCTATCTCTCTCATACATCTCGCATCAACGGCTCGCAGGCCGGTATATACATCAAAAATGAATCTCTAGGTCTGTCCTCAAGGCTGTGGCTATGGTGGTGGTGGTGGTGGTCGGGAAGAGGCTGTATCCTCTCCTCCCTCTGATCTGTGCCATTTGTGAGACCCAAAAGCCATCGCTCGAGACATAGACCTCTGTCGGCTCTACTCTGCTCACATCTCTGAGTATCGTTGTATCTGAGGGAACCCCCTAATGGCCCTCTCATAATAAGCGATCTTGTACAGCACATCACTGTATCTAACTAGAGATATAGTCTATGGTGGACCCATTTACCCTGCTACTGTGCCCTATAAAGACCCCTGTGGCTGTGGCCGACCTAGGTGCACTGATGCCGACGGTCCTGCCCCCTGTGAAAATGCTGGCTGCTGAGATGGCTGCTGCAATGGGCCCTACCCTCCAAAGCTTTGACCTGCCACTGCTTGTGCCTGGGCTGCAGCCAGCTGTCCCTGTAATAAAGTGACCTGCCCTGTCAATGCTGCCACCTGACTCGTCATCTCCGTCAGCTGCCCTGTAACCCCTGCTAGCTGTCCCTGCAAAGCTACGACTTGGGCCTGAGCCGCATCTCTCTCCTGCCACACAGTGTCCCTCTCCTGGCAGGCTATATCCCACTCCCTTGTGATAGCCTACAAATCTGGCTGGGGACCCACCTGTATGCCTGTGTACTGCCCTGCCCACCATGCTGTGTAGGCCTCTGTACACCCTGGGTCGGCTATCCCAGGTCCTGCTGATAACTCCTCAAAATCTGGCTCCTCTGTCTCCTCTGGCAGTGGGAGCGGTGCCTCTATATCTTCTCGCCTGTATTGTGGGAATGTGGGAGGTACATCCTATAGCATCCCATACTGGCACCACACTCTCTCTGCTGGGATCCTCTCGAGCTCACTGGCTCGCCTACCTCTGACCCATCGCATGCTCTGAGTCCTGACCATCTGCTCACCCTAGTCTCTGAATGTTGGATACACCAAGTATGGTCTCCAGATGATATCTGCTAGAATCAAGGCCTCTAGTACCCCTCAGTAGTAATCAATATCCCTAACCACTCCATCCACCCACGTCTGCACCATCATCTCACGCCATCGCCTGAATCCGACCTTAAAACCAGCCTGGATCGCCACTGGGAGGCTGAGAGGTTGGGTAACCACAATATGCTCATATGCCCAACAGTGCAGAAGGTGGCCTACACACAGACTATACCGTTGCCACCGACTGATGCCCCATAACTCTCTGTATACCTTGGCCAAAAAGATGGGCACCCAGGTGAACACTGTCTGCTGCTCTAGCATGTCCATTAAAACCCTAGTCATGGCCACTGAGAACCTACCTCCCTCCGCATCTGGCAATGCATAGACTGTGATGCCAATCATCATCAGAACCACCAGCTAATGTGTGCCCTCATCCACCACGTACAAAGGCTCATAGGCAAAACTGGCTGAATGGTAGCTCATCTTTGTGATGTGCTCCCCAAACAGTGTGACCATATGTATATCATGCGCCTCTCTCGAGCATGCATAGATGTCAGCTTCGTGTACCGGCATCTGTAAAATCTAGTACACATCCTCGACCGTGACCATCATCTCACTCGTGGGTAGGTGGAAGGTGTTGGTGGCATGGTCCCACCGCTCGATCAATGCCACCATGAGACTCACATCCCTCGCCACTCTACAGTAGCGTCTCAGACTGCCTAGCCCCACTATGCTCATCTGCGCCCACTCCTCGACCATCACGCCTCTGCGCATCTGCGTCAGTAAGGTCATGAGGTGATCCTGTAGCATCAGAGTCTGCCTCGCCTGCATCCATCCACAATCAATCTCGTGTTAAAACTATTCTTATTCTTCCTATTTTACCAACCATTCTGACCATTTATGCCTAACCTAACACCCAAAAGCCCTTGGCATAGCTTCGACCTTTCGACTTGAACATTTTTCACCATTCTTTCTGACCAGGCAACCACCGACATCGGTTAGCATGCTGGTAACGGCACTCACCTAACCGACGTCGGTCATTTAGTGACCAACGTCGGCAGGTTAGTGACCGATGCCGGTCACCTATCGACTGACACCGACGGAATCACTGACGTCAGCGACTGGTTCGGCCCTAGGGCCGAATGGGGTGAGCCCTAAAAATTAGGGCTTCCCCTTTAAGCCCCATTAAACCCTTCTAAACCCTCCTAAATCACTCCTAACCTATCCTAGACCCTTTACCCACCTTCCTAGCTACCCTCCCCTCTCGATTTCTACCTAAAACAACTAAAATCTCAAAAATGCAATACAAAACACAAACGTCCAAATAAGGTTCAGAGACCCTCCTACCTCATCACGGTGTCGTTAGCGTGGTGGCACAATGGGTGCCACTGGTAGTGGACCTCCCATGGGTCCTCTACTCCCCTCTGCCATCTCTTCCGTGCCAATGACTCTGTACGCTCTTGCTGGCCCACATGCATCCCTGCAGCGTCCAATCGACTCCTTCTCTTCACCAATGTTCCTCTGCCACCTCGCACCGCTCCTTGGTCAGCTCTGGGTCACTTTCACTCAATCAACTCTAGAGCCATTTTTTCTCTCTCAATCAAATTAGCAAATGACTTTTGGTGGGCCGCCAATCTGATTTTGTCAGATTTGGCAGGCTGCCGATGTCAGCATCGGCGTGCCCTATTCCGCTGATGTTAGTCGATCTCTACCGATGTCAGCGGTTTTTGGATACTGACGTCGGTGTCATTCCAACCCCTTTTATTCTTGGCCATGATCAAAATTATGCCCCCAATCAGTCAATCCTCCAGACCACATCATTTTGGCCCCCTGGAGCACACTTGGATCACTTTTGCCTCCATCCATCGGCCACCAGACTTTGGAGATTGTGACCATCTCTTCTAACCGTGACTACTTCCAACGTGATTTTGCCTTGGTTGTTTTTGCATATATGCTACCTCATGATTGGTTAGCAAAATTATGCGCACACTTTTGACCTTCACAAGTATAGGATCGCAAGCCAGTTGATCCGCACTACTTGTGACTTTTTCATGTTTTTGGGAGCACTTCCTAAGCCTGGGATACCTGGAACACGACAACCATTGGAGCTTCAGCTTCAATTGAATAACCCAATCAGCAGATGACTAAATGCTAGGGACCGGTTATTTTAATTTTGGCACTCCTTGACCCTCAACCTGTAACAATTTGACCTGACCATCCTCGTGAAGTGGTGTACGTGCAATCATAGCTTTTATAGTATTCTCACTCTATCTTCACCCTTTTCATCCACTCTTTGTCAAATCAGCACCCGATTCCAGGTTCCCTTCTCTCGACTCCTACTTTGAGGGGGGATACCTCATCTATAATCAGGGCAACCAACCCTCGCCTATTTTTGTCTTGCAGTTTACTTGAACAACCAACAAGACAAAATCGACTTTATCCCATACCTGGGGCAACTGACTCCTATTTTTTGTCTTGCAGTTCGTTTAGAGCAACCAACAAGACAAAAAGGGGCAAATGTAGACACCAAAATAGTGTCTAACCCTTGGTCACCTTCCCCCTTGGTCCATTCCTAACCCATTCCTAAAAATTACTAATTTAAAATAATAAACTTATTTTGAATTAACCCCCCTCCTTAGACACATCACCCATGACACCTCACCTAGGACACCTCGCCTTGGACTAATTCCCATCCTATGACTCACCCAAGACCTATTCTTACTTCTCTCTAACCGCCTAACAAACTCTCGTGCGTATTTAGCCCAGCCTTTGACATTCTCCAATGGATAGTGCACTTGGCGTATGAAAAATGGGCTTGGTGGCTCTTTTTGTCCATTCTAACCCCGCTGACATCGGTCAAATGTCGGCCGACGATGGTGGAATCACCGACGCCAGTTATACTTAACCAATTTTTTAGACTCTGACAATTCCAATCAGAAATCGGCTAATCTCTGGAAGCAAATCACGAATCCTAGAATCTTCAGTCTTTGACCATCCATCAATCTGCCAAATCTATTAGTCAAG